>KQ995272.1:0-23933 GCA_001598015.1 Dorcoceras hygrometricum
TTTCTTTTCAAGCTCAACGACTGATCTTTAGCGTTAAGTCAAAACGTTGTCGTGTCAACTTATTCAAGCGACACCGTTTTGATATCATTGTAAAGCACCTGCTGGTTATCTTTAAGTAATGCACCTGCTGGAATCTTGCAACAGCTGATTCAAGATAACTGTAGCTATCTGCTGGTTTTAATCATCGCACAAGCCATCTGCTGAATCTTTAGCGCGAAGGCAAAACGCTGTCGTATCGACTTATTCAAACGACATCGTTTTGCTATCGCTAACTTCAAGTACCAACTGCTGGTTTGCACTGTAGCTTCCTGCTGATTGCTGACGTTACTGCTGATGTCATCATTGCTTAGCTCTCCAGCTGGTCTTCTCGCACCAGCTGATCTTTCTTCATCTGCTGATCATGAATGGCCAACTGCTGAATTCGTGTCGCTGAATGTCCAACTGCTGAATTAGCGACCCAACTGTTGAATTTCGACCAGCAGCTGGTTTTCGACCACCAGCTGATTTTCCAGCAGCTGGTTTTCGACCATCAGCTGATTTTTTTATTTTTTATTTTTTTATTATTTGTTTTTTTTGCTCTA
Organism: Dorcoceras hygrometricum; assembly: GCA_001598015.1. Classification (NCBI taxonomy): domain Eukaryota; kingdom Viridiplantae; phylum Streptophyta; class Magnoliopsida; order Lamiales; family Gesneriaceae; genus Dorcoceras; species Dorcoceras hygrometricum. The sequence continues at coordinate 582 of KQ995272.1, forward strand.
TTTCCTGAAACTAAATTTTCGGGTTTTCACACTAAGTCCCATCAGACTTCACACTAGCAAAGCACGCTCGTGCACAACACTAAACGGCAGCGTTCCAATAAAACAGATCTCAGCGCTCAATACGTTGCTCCCGCGCGCAAGTCCAAAACGACGGCGTATGAGTAAAAACAGATCTCACAATCAACGCTAAGAATCAAAACGACGACGCACAGAGAAACAGATCTCTCGTCAACGCACTACGCTAGCGCTCAAACAGACGTCAACTCTATCTCGTTGACTTACACGTGTCACCTTACCAGATCTCTCGCTACTCGCTAAACCAGATGTCAACTCTACATGTTGACCAACACGTGAAATCTGCTTACGTCAGCAGATCTCTCACCAATTCCAATTGCGTTGACTCGCGTTGACATCCGAATTTACGAAATGCAAGCGCTTCACTCTTGGTCATCCAGACCTCACCAACACGACACCGCTTAATCTAAATCTCGCGGCAATCTCGCTAACATGTAGGAAAACTAGATTTCTAATATAACTTCATCATTTCAACTCCCAAACACGACCAGATCTCACCCAATAACTTTAGCGAACAGATCTCACTCACCAGACCTCTCCGCTTCCGCTAAACTCAAGCATTACTAAGGAAATCAGATTTCTATCATAATTTCTACAATTCAACTCCAAATTCCAAACGGATTTCACCCAAAATCCTAAAATTAGAAATCTGAAAATATGATTAATCCTTAATCCAAAACCTGATTCCTCAAATTCTCCCCAACTTAAGAGATTTCGTCCTCGAAATCAAAGACAAACCAAGGCAGAAACAATCAAATATTCAAACCAGCACAAAATCTACTCAAATTCGAAGAAAAACCAGAATTTTACCTGGAAAAATCTGCACAATCAGTGCTCAAACAGATGAGGCCAGACTTGTCTCATCTTCTCCTCAACTTCCCAAGTTGCTTCTTCTCGGCCATGCTTGCTCCATTGGACCATGACCAACGGAATTACCTTGTTTCTCAGCTGCTTCTCCTTCCTATCCAGAATCTGCACCGGATATTCGACATAACTCAAGGCAGAATCTAGCTCAACTTCGTCGGTTCTCAAAACATGGGACAGATCTGGCTCATATTTTCTCAACATAGACACATGAAAGACATCATGCATCACTGCCAACTCCTCGGGTAGCCTCAATCTATAAGCCAACTGTCCAATCCGCTCAACAATCTCAAAAGGACCAACGAATCTGGGAGCCAACTTGCCTTTAAATCTGAATCGCATCACACTCTTGAAAGAAGAAATCTTGAGAAACACACGGTCGCCAACCTCAAACTCCAAAGGTCTGCGCCTTCTGTTAGCATAGCTAGAGAAACGGTCTTGAGCAGCTTTCATTCTACTCCGAATCAAATCAATCTGATCCTTCATGTGCTGAACAAACTCCGGTGTAGAAAGCTGTCTCTCACCAACTTCTTCCCAACAAATCGGGGATCTGCACTTTCGACCATACAACGCCTCAAACGGAGCCATTCCGATAGTCACCTGGTAGCTGTTATTATATGAAAACTCAACAAAGGACAAAGAATCCTGCCAGCCACCACTAAAATCCATCACAATAGCATGCAACATGTCCTCTAAAGTCTGGATAGTCCGCTCAGACTGTCCGTCTGTCTGTGGGTGATAGGTCGTACTCATAGCCAATCTCGAACCCATCGCTGCCTGCAAACTCTTCCAAAATCAAGAAGTGAACCTCGGATCTCTGTCGGACACTATCGAAACCGGTACTCCATGCAATCTAACCACATGGTCGATGTACAGCTTCGCCATTTTCTTCATAGAGCACCTCACATCATAGGGAATGAAATGGGCTGACTTCGAAAGTCTATCAATCACAACCCAAATAGCATCACATCCCCTGCTCGATCGAGGTAGATGAGTCACGAAATCCATGGCGATGTGCTCCCAATTCCATTGGGGCACCTCCAAACTCTGCAGCAAACCACCAGGTCTCATTCTCTTGGCCATGACCTGTTGGCAATTCAGACATCGAGCAACAAAACCAGAGATGTCGCTCTTCATACCTGACCACCAATAGTGAGACTTCAAGGCATGATACATTTTCCTTTCGCCTGGATGCACACTGTACCGACTACAATGCGCTTCATTCATGATGGCCTCCTTCAAATCAATCAGGTTTGGAACCACTAATCTCCCTCGAAATCTCAGACAACCATCCGAAGAAACAGAGAAGTCATTAGACTGACCATTCTGGGCCTTAATCCTCAACTCATGGATATAGGGATCAGTCCTCTGTGCCTCCCTGATGTCCTGCAAAAGCTGTGGCTCAACCTGCATCGTAGAAACCATGAAGTACTGATCGCTCGGCTGAAATCTCCACCCCGAAGTACTCAACTGCTCATAGAATTTAGAGATACGCAAAGAAGAAAGCATCGCAGGCTGGGTATTCCTACTCAATGCGTCGGCAACTGAGTTCATCCGCCCAGGCTGGTACTGAATCTCACAGTTAAAGTCCTTGAGCAATTCCATCCATCGTCGCTGCCTCATGTTCAAATCAGACTGCATGAAGATATACTTCAGGCTCTTGTGGTCGGTGTACACCACAAATTCTTCACCATACAAATAATGTCGCCAAATCTTCAAGGCAAACACTATCGCAGCCAACTCCAAATCGTGAACAGGGTACCTCGTCTCGTGAGGCTTCAGCTGTCGAGACGCATAGGCAATCACGTACCCGTTCTGCATTAACACACATCCTAAACCATTGAGAGAAGCATCGGAGCACACCACAAATCCTCCGGATCCAGACGGTAGAGCCAACACAGGAGCAGTAGTCAACTTCTCCTTCAACGTCTGAAAACTGTTCTCGCACTCATCAGTCCACTCAAATCTCTTATCTTTCTGAGTCAACTGAGTCAGAGGCTTAGCTATCGAAGAGAACTTCTCGATAAAACGCCTATAATAGCCAGCCAAACCCAAGAAACTACGGATCTCAGAAACATTTCGAGGTCTCTCCCAGTTAAGAACTGATTCGACCTTACTCGGATCTACTGAAATCCCTTGTGCCGAAATCACATGACCCAAAAAGATAATTTTGTCCAGCCAAAATTCACACTTGCTAAACTTAGCATAGAGCTGCGAGTCCCCGAATCTCTGCAACACCAGTCTAAGATGCTCCTTGTGCTCTCTCAAGCTCCTCGAGTAAATCAGGATGTCGTCAATGAAGACGATCACGAACCGATCAATATACTCGTTGAAGACGCGATTCATCAAATCCATGAACACAGCTGGGGCATTTGTCAACCCAAACGGCATGACAAGAAACTCGTAATGCCCATATCTAGTCCGGAAAGCTGTCTTTGCCACGTCAGCGTCTCTAATCCGCAACTGGTGATAACCAGAGCGCAAATCAATCTTCGAGTACACGACCGATCCTTGCAACTGATCGAACAAGTCATCAATCCTTGGCAATGGATACTTGTTCTTCACTGTTGCTTTATTCAACTGTCTGAAATCAACACACATCCTCATGGATCCATCCTTCTTTTTCACGAAAAGAATCGGAGCTCCCCAAGGCGACATGCTCGGCCTGATGAAGCCTTTCTCCAAGAGATCTCTCAACTGATCCTTCAGCTCTTTCAATTCCGTGGGCGCCAACCGGTAAGGGGCTCTAGAAATCGGTGCGGTACCGGGCACCAACTCTATTCTGAAGTCGACCTCACGCCTCGAGGGAATCCAGGTATCTCGTCTGGAAACATATCGGGAAACTCTCGGACAACAGGAATATCATTCAACTCTAATCGCTGCTCTTGGGAACTATCAAGCGCGTAGATCATGAATCCAGCATTTCCTAGCGATAGCAGGCTAAACATCTCCATGGTGGAAACCAGCGGAATCTTCGGACATGAATCAGCACCGTAGAAATCCCACTTCTCACCCGAATCAGGGCGAAATCTCACCACACCATGGAAGCAATCAACTGTAGCCTTATAGCTAGACAGCACATCCATCCCCAAGATACAATCAAAATCTCTAATCCCAAAACAATCAGATTGGAGACCAAAGCATGCTCATCAAATCTAATCAGAAATATAAAGCATGTACCTCCGATCACCATGCCAGGCGTCTCCTTAGCCTGCTCTCTGTTCAAAGTATTCGCCTGAGCCTGCTGGGGAATCTGAAACTGAGGTCGGGAAGGTCCTCCAAACCTAGATGGCTCACGAGGCTGAAATCCTAATCGCTGGGACTGAGAGAAAGACTGTTGTCGCTGCGAAGAGCCACTAGCGGAACCCTGCTACGACTGTCCAGAACGACCGCCCTCCTATCGAAGGACACGCCCTAGCGAAATGTCCCGGCTGAACACAAAGATGGCAAAGTCCTCTAACTCCACAACACTGTGAAAAATCCACCGCCAGAACCACTGCCTGAACCGCTGCCAGAACCCGAACTCACGGACCCAGAGGAACTCGAATGGCCCTTCTTCTTGAATTGCTTCCCTCGAGGTCGAAACTACTGGCGACTCGACTGCTGTGACCCCTGAGGAGACTGATACGACTGCGAAACCGCCGGTGCTGGCTGAGAAGCACGTCCAGTCGTCTGATGCACCGGAGCCTCGGGATCCATCAAACTCTCCTCAATATCAACCGCATTATTCACAGCTTCCATGAAAGTCGCCGGGGACCCAGACAACACCATCCGGTAAAGGTCAGGTCTCAAGCCCTTCAAGAATTTGTTCCTCTTCGTCCGCTCTTGGTTCGCTACATGCGGCATGTACACCAAAAGCGCAGAAAACTACCTCGCATACTCGGCCACTCGCATATTACCCTACTTGAGGTTGTCGAACTCTCGCTCTCGGCTGGCGAAGTAGGACTCCGGGGTATATTCCTGACGGAACGCCTCACAGAAACTCTCCCAGGTGATCACTGCTCCACTATCATGAAGCATCCTAAAAGTACCTCTCCACCAGCGCTGTGCATCATCCCGCAGCTGCAGCGCTGCTAACTTCAGTCTCTTTTTCGGATCGTACTCCAAGGTATCGAATAGTTCCTCCATCTGTACAAGCCATGCCTCAGCTCTCGCACCTCCCTCAGTAGCAGCAAACGTCGGAGGGTTCATACGCTAAAATCGAGCTAAAACTAATTCCATCCCGCCCAACCGTCGGGTCACATCGTCTACCTGCTGAACATCCTCGTCACTGTCTGGAGCCCTAGACCCCTCGGAACGCCTAGATCTACCCCTACTCGGTGGAATCTACACAAGTCTAGAGGTAAGGCTAACAACAGATAAACATCAAGGCAGATAATAATCACATAAGCCACAGAGTCAATCAACAATCAAATCAAAACTCTGTGCCTAGACTCGAGTGTGATCAAAAGAAATCGAGCTTATCCCAGTTTAAGCTCTGATACCAAAAATGTCAGGCCCCGTGCTAATTATTCACAATTAACACAAAATAAACGCATAAACATGGAAGCTAAAATCAGGGCTTAAAAATTTTTCGAAATCATTTAGGCCTGAACGTAAAAACATACATTCAAAATATCGATAATCAAAATATAAGTTAACTCAAACTTATACAAACCAGGTAGCAATAAATCTCAAGTCTAATACAAGTCCCCAATACATAGAAACACGGGGCATCCCCCGGTTCAGTACATAATAAAAGTAGACTGGGACTCAATAGAACGGGGATCGACCAGCTGTACCACTACTCTGTCCAGCCTGGCTACCTGAAGTCCTGCAAATGGGTAACACAGACCCCAAGACACAAAAGCAGGAAAACAAAATACGAGGTCAAGCCTCAGTATGAAGAGCTATCAAAACAGCTAAACATGCAACATGCCATAAATCGATGCTATGAATGCATGAAGGCTATCAAAGGATCGGATAGCTAGACCAGCCTATCAACTGGCAAATCAAATCAAGCCTCTATACCACTCGCAGCCAATCAGCCGGTGGAAATCATAGGTCCGTGATCATCGGGGCCCGTCAGCCCATCACAGCTCGGTGGTAGACACTCGAATTCGGTAATCACCACTCCGATGATAGTGTTGGACTTTGCAGGCACGACTCATCAGTCAGCCAGTCACAACGTGGCACCCAATCAGGTCATCAAATCAATCTGTCAAAGGCTCAATATGTATGCATGTATGCCAATCAATATCAAAGCATAATGCATATAATCAATACAATAAAACAGCATGCAAATCAATCAATTTCACACACTGTTTCACGTAACAATCACAGTCGTAAGCCAACAGATTCCATAGCAGGGAAATACAGCCATGTTCACGCTTCAAGCTATTAAGAGCTGCCCAATAGTACCTCAATTCCACAAATTCTACCTCACTGTTATCACAAAAAGGCACGGCAGAACTCACGGCATGCCTATCTACGCAGGTAATAACAACGAGATAAAGGCTCAAAATAACAAAGGATGCTCACCCAAAAGCTTACGCTAGTAGGGGAACACACAGATCTCACGGCACGAAGACACAGCAGCTTCGCCCTTCTTCTCCGACGCTAATTCAGGTTCTCTAATGGGTAGCAAACGAAAGATCTAAGCTAGGGGAGTCCAACGCCACCAAGATTAACAAAAACAGAGGCTGGATGCGATGGGAATCGGCGATTGAAAGTTACGGTGAACAGTAGAAAGTCGAGGGTTTCGAAGATGGGGATAAAAAATATCAGGTTGAGAAATATTCTAAGTGTAGTTCAACACTTCTACTTATTCCTCAACTCAAATGCTACTTTCTAAATCAAACACCGACAAAAACAGATCCCTGCATCGCTCGCAAATGCAAAAATGATCTCTCAATTGGCGCTAAGTCCCATCAGACTTCACACTAGCAAAACACGCTCGCGCACAACACTAAACGGCAGTGTTCCAATAAAACAGATCTCAGCGCTCAATACGTTGCTCTCGTGCGCAAGTCCAAAATGACGGCGTATGAGTAAAAACAGATCTCACAATCAACGCTAAGAATCAAAACGACGACGCACAGAGAAACAGATCTCTCCTCAACGCACTATGCTAGCGCTCAAACAGACGTCAACTCTATCTCGTTGACTTACACGTGTCACCTTCTCACGCGACGCGCTAACGCGACCAGGTCTCTCACGCGAAACCAGATCTCTCGCTACTCGCTAAACCAGATGTCAAATCTACATGTTGACCAACACGTGAAATCTGCTTACGTCAGCAGATCTCTCACCAATTCCAATTGCGTTGACTCGCGTTGACATCCGAATTTACGAAATGCAAGCGCTTCACTCTTGGTCATCCAGACCTCACCAACACGACACCGCTTAATCTAAATCTCGCGGCAATCTTGCTAACATGTAGGAAAACAATATTTCTAATATAACTTCATCATTTCAACTCCCAAACACGACCAGATCTCACCCAATAACTTTTGCGAACAGATCTCACTCACCAGACCTCTCCGCTTCCGCTAAACTCAAGCATTACTAAGGAAATCAGATTTCTATCATAATTTCTACAATTCAACTCCAAATTCCAAACGGATTTCACCCAAAATCCTAAAATTAGAAATCTGAAAATATGATTAATCCTTAATCCAAAACCTGATTCCTCACAGAAGCCATTGTTTTTGTATGGAAGATCTGGTGCCATTATCTTTATAGAAAGCAGTTTGTCGTTCACCGACCACCAAATTTTGTAGTAAATCTTCACGCATTTCGATCTGAACATAATACAACATCGGCATATGGAGTTACTCAAGGATTTTGAGTGCGAGATTCAGTATCGACCAGGGTGAATGAACCTTGTTGTGGATTCCCTTAGTAGGAAAGTGTAGAATACGATGCTGAAATCTCTAAATATTTCAAAAGTTCATGAGCATTTGGGAACTTCAAGATGGAGGTTTCAGTCAGGTGATGATTATTTTATCATTCTTTCATTCAGGTTGTGTGAGACCCGAACTTTCTGATGTTCAGATGTTGATCGGGATCGGACCAGTTGTGAGTCGATGTGCTTGGAGTAGCCATCGGAATTGGTTAAGTGTGGAATTTAGCAGTGGATGATCGCTTCCAGTTGTAGCGGTGATTAGAGTGCTTTCAGTTGCGGGTGTTAGTACGTCGTCGTTTGGATTAGTTGTAATGGCAGCGTTTCGATTTAGCGCTAGGATTCAGTTGTTGGGTTGTGCGCGTATCCAGCTGCTGGTTGAGGGATCAGCTGTTGAGTGAGCGATCAGCTGTTGGTTAGTTGTTCAGCAGTGAGTAGCGGGTGACGTGTTCAGTTGCGACAGTAACTCCTGCGACGTCGTTTGATTTAGTTGATCGCTGTTTAGCAATAGGAGTTAGCTGATGCGAGATTCAGCTGTTGGTGGGAATATCAGTGGTGATAGCTTAAGTTGTCGGTGGATCTGTTTCCTAGTTAGTCAGTTGTGACTATAAATAGAGGACCTGGTCCTTGCGTTCAATTATTGTTTCCCCGACACTTAGAAATATTTCCCGTGAACCTTATCTTGTCGCGATACCCTAGTTACTGTTCACAGTAATCTTCTTCGTTTAAATTGCCGTCGGTAGATAGCTCCGACGAGAGCGAGAGTGGTAGCGTTGGACTCCTCTTGCTAAGGCGTTTCGTCTCATACCCTTTTCGTAGGCAGCGGAGGAGCTGGAAGAGGATCACAGAGACATCTCCCTTGTGTAGTCTGTTAGCATAAGCGTCGGATTTCGCATCCTATCCTAGCTTTTTGGGGTAAGTAAAGATTCTGCCTTTAAGATTGTTAGAGCTTTTCGTGGTGATTAAAGGTAGAATTAGCGCTGGTGGAGTCGTAGCTCCCAGCTGCTGTGGTTCTGAGTTGTAGTCCTTGAGCGGTTGCTTGAATTGGCTTAGAAGGTGGTGGATCTGCGTTGCTAGGACTTTCATTATGGCAAACTGCATGTGCTAAGTATAACTCAGAATTTAAGGTACGGATGTTGAGCTTTGTTACAGCTATGGGTTGAGCGTGGATTATGTGCTTTGCTGTGTATGCTCTTTGCTGTTATTATTGTGCATGTGTTATAATATCAGCTGTTGCATTTTCATACACGCATATCCTCCTGTCGAGCTCTGTTTTGTTAGCTATGCCTTGTATTCAATCTGAGTGTACCAGGATGCTGGGCTTAAGGACGAGCGGGTAACTCCCGTATACCTTAAAGCTGGAGGCACGCGGGTAACTCCCGTCCCTTATATGCCTGCTGGGACTGTTAGCCGCTATGGGCGGAGTGGGTAGCTCCCACACCTCATGAGTGGGCAACAGCAGGTTGAGCTATTGTTGCATTGGTGCAGTATACGCGAGATGAGTGGGTAGCTCCCATATACTCAGTGTACATTCCGTGGCCACTGTGACTACTGTCTTTCAGTTGTTTCGCTCCAGCTGTTGAGTTGTTATCCAGCTGTCGAGTTGCTGATTTGAGATCCCTCGGCTTCCAGATTTTGGTTGTACTTCAATATCCTGCATAGCATTTGCATATTTATATACTGCTTTCCGTTTTCTGTATTGGTACTGGGGTTTGACCCCGAGGTCCCTCTGGGGCTGTTGTGTTGTTGCCTGCTTGTTGTAAAGGTTTTCCAGGATTCACAGCTGGGCGTGGCTTTGATCCAGCTGGTGGTGCCCCAGGCGGTGGATAGAGTGTCCCAGTTAGCGTATAGCATATTATGTACTAGTTTCTGTTCAGCTGTAGCTTTGTCAACTGTTGTGTGAGGAATCAGATTTTAGATTTGTGATTAATCGAATTGATTTGGGATTAGTCGCGTGGATTATGAGGGTTTTACGAGATAAATTTGATTTCCAGTAGAATTCAGACGTTAGTGTTCAGCTGTAGCGCTAGTTGGTGAAATCTGATCAGTTGTTGATGGCGTGGGAGTAATACACCATCGTTTTGTGAAAACCAGATGTAGCGCTCAGATATCAACGCAAGTCAATGGTACTGTAGCGAATGATTGATGCGTCGTCGTTTCACTATTCAGTAGTAGCGCTATCAGCTGTTGCGTTGGGAGGAATTGTTCCACCTGAGTTGACTACTGTTGTTCTAGAGCTGATCAGCCGTTGCAATTGCGAGGGACCAGCTGTTGGGTTGAGTGACCAGCTGTTACTAATAAGGCGACGTCGTTTTACCTTTGTTAGCGGGAACCTTGATACGTCGTCGTTTTGAGTTATTTAAGCATAACCAGCTGCTGGTTGTTTCGAAAGGAATTTGGTATCAGCTGGTGGAGTGCTGCGACGTCATTTTGATTAGTTGGTATGATGTCGTTTTGAGGTTCTGTTGTGTAGTGCAACGTCTGTTTGTGTCTACTGATTCGATTGAAGGGAACATTGAATTCAGTTGTAAGATTTCTTCGGTAGCTTTACCCGACGTCTGGTTTAGGGGAACAGCAGCTGTTGCATGGAGATTTATAAGGAGAAGTGTTGAGCAACACTTAGAATTATTCTGAACCCGATATTTCTTATCTCTAATTCCAAACCCTCGTTCTAGCTGCTGTTCACCCGAGCATTTCGTTCTTCGATATTCGTCGATTTCAGCCTCTGTTTTGGACGATTTAGGTGGCGCTAGGTTCCTTGAGAGTTCCTTTTTCGATTGCTACCTTGTTAGAGGCTATAGAACGAATTGAGGAAGAAGCGCAGAGTTGCTGCTCGTTCGAAGATTCTTGAGAAATCTGGTCCGGTTGTTCATTCGTTGGTTTCGAACTTCTGGGTAAGAGTTCTTCTTGGTTTTGAGCTTTGCCCTTGTTGTTATTACCTACGTAGACTTGTAGAACCTGTTTGTGTTCAAAGCCGTGGGTAGAATGATTAGAAGTTCAGAACTGGACTGGAAATTTATTTGAAATATGCGATGCTTTAGTAGATTTCAGCTCCTGGGAGTATTCTGCCGTGGTTGAGGAAGCCCGAAGAAATCTAGTAGCCTAGGCCGTGAGTTTCAGTGCCTTGTGAGAAATCTGTTGAGGTAGAATCAGGCGTAAAAGGTACGAATTGAGCGGATTTAACAGCTTTGAGCGTGGATATGGCTGTAATTGATGTTATGAAATCTGCAGATTTGATTATATGAAATTACGTGAATCAGTTTGTTGAATTTATTGAGTTTTATATTCTGCATTCACGTGTTGATATTGTATGCATTGGGAATTTATTATCGATTTGCATACATGCATACATATTGAGCCTGACATATTTATTGATGACCTGATTGAGAGCCACGTTGTGACTGGCCGATAGATGTATCGTGCCTGAAAGGTCCAACACTATCATCGGAGTGGTGACTACCGGATTCGAGCGTCTACCACCGAGCTGTGATGGGCTGACGGGCTCTGAAGATCACGGACCGATGATTTCCCCGATTGATACACCGTGCGTGGTATAGAGGCTTGACTGAGATGATTTGCCAATTGATTCACTGGTCTAGCTATCCGATCCTTGATAGCCCTCATGCATTTCATAGCATTGATTATATCATGTTGCATGATTAGCTGTTTTGATAGCTTTTCGTACTGAGGCTTGACCTCGTATTTCTTTTCCTGCTTTTGTGTTTTGGGTTATGTTACCCATTTGCAGGATATTCAGGTAACCAAGCTGGACCGAGTGGAGTGCCAGCTGGTCGATCCCCGTTTCCTTGAGTCCCAGTCTACTTTTATTATGTATTGAACCAGGAGATGCCCTGCGTTATTATGTATTTTGGGGATCGTTGATGATTGATATTTTTTGTTACCTGTATTGTATGAGTCTGAGTCAACTCGTATTTTGAGTTTCGATATTTTGAATGATGATTTTGAGCTCAGGCCCTTATTATTTCGAAACATTTTTAAGCCTGTTTTTACGCTTCCGTGATTATGTGCTTAATAGTGCTCTAATCTTGTGTGATTAGCACGGGGCCTGACATTTTTGGTATCAGAGCTTAAACTGGGATAAGCTCGATTTTCTTTGATTACAATCAAGTCTAGGCACAGAGTTTTGATTTGATTTTTATTGACTCTGTGACTTATGTGATCTTTTACCTGTCTATGTGATATATCTGCTGTGAGATCTTACCTCTAGATTTGTTTAGATGCCGTCGAGGAGAGGAAGAGGTAGGACGACTAGACGTACTGTGGAGGAGTCTAGGGCAGGTAGTGATGATGATGTTCATCAGGTTGAGAACGTTACTAGACAGATAGGCGAGATGGAGTTGGTCCTAGCTAGGTTTCAGCGGACGAACCCTCCGACAACAGCCGAGGGTGGTGCGATGGTTGAGGCTTGGTTAGTTCAGATGGAGGAGTTGTTCGATACTATGGAGTACGCTCCCGAGAAGAGACTGAAGATGGCGGTGTTGCAGCTGAGAGACAATGCACAGCGCTGGTGGAGAGGTACTTCTCGTATTCTCCGTGATAGTGGGGCTGTGATCACCTGGGAGAGCTTCTGTGAAGCGTTCCGACAGGAGTATACCCCGGATTCCTTCTACAACAGCCGGGAGCGGGAGTTTGACAACTTGAAGCAGGGTAACCTGCGAGTGGCTGAGTATGCCCGACAGTTTTTTGCTCTTTTGGTTTATGTGCCACACGTTTCCAACCAGGAGAGAACGAAGAGGAACAAATTTCTGAAGGGCTTGAGGCCTGATCTGTACCAGATGGTTTTGTCTGGGTCACCTGCGACCTACATTGATTCAGTGAACCGAGTAGTGGATATTGAGGAGAGTATATTGGAGGAGGATGCTCCGACGCAGTCGACTACTGGACGCACCTATCAGCCTGTTCAGGATGCGTCGCAATCTTTTTATTCTCCTCAAGGGTCGCAGCAGCAGTCGAATCGCCAAAGGTTTCGACCTCGGGGGAAACAGTTCAAGAAGAAGGCGAATTCAAGTTCCTCTGGTTCTGCGAGTTCTGGTTCTGGCAGTGGTTCTAGTAGTGGTTCTGGCGGCATGCCTTGTGGACAGTGCGGGGGAAGACATCCGACTTCGCAGTGTCGTGGAGTTCAGGGGTTTTGCCATAACTGTGGACAGCCGGGACATTTTCAGGGAGTATGTCCTTTGTTGAGGGGTCAGTCTTCAGTTCCTTCACATCAGGGATCGGCTAGTGGTTCTTATCAGAGACCGCAGTTTCCTGCCCCTACCCAGCGATCTGGATTCCAACCCCGTGAGCCTTCTAGGTTTGGAGCACCTTCGAGACCTCAGTTCCAGATTCCACAGCAGGCCCAAGAGAACGCTTTGACGAGAGAGCAGGCTGAGGAGGCACCTGGTATGATGATCCAGGTACATGCTTTATCTTTGATTATCCTACGAGAGTTCTATTTGACACTGGTGCATCACACTCTTTTATTTCTTAGATGTTTGTTTGTGAACATGGGTTGAGTTCTTCCCCATTGTGTGATGTTGTTTCCGTGTCGACCCCTGCTGGTGTGAGTCTGTGGTCTCGTGAAGTGGTGTTGTATTGTGTGCTTCTATTTGATGAGCATGTTTTGGTGACCAATCTGATTGTTTTGGGAATCAGAGATTTTGTTTGCATCTTGGGGATGGACGTATTATCTAGCTAAAAGGCTACGGTCGATTGTTTTCATGGTGTGGTGAGATTCTGCCCTGATTCGGGTGATAAGTGGGAGTTCTACGATGCTGATTCGCGCTCGAAGATTCCACTGGTGTCCTCCATGGAGATGTTTAGCCTGCTATCGCTGGATAATGCGGGATTCATGATTTATGCACTTGACGTTTCCCAAGAGCCACGATTGGAGCTGAGCGACATTCCGATCATCCGAGAGTTTTCCGATGTGTTCTCGGATGAGATTCCTGGATTTCCTCCGACACGTGAGAGGGACTTCAGCATCGAGTTGGTGCTCGGTACCGCTCCGATTTCTAGAGCTCCTTATCAGTTGGCGCCAGCAGAGTTGAAAGAGCTGAAAGATCAGCTGAGGGATCTCTTGGAGAAAGGCTTCATCAGACCGAGTATGTCGCCTTTTGGAGCTCCGATTCTTTTTGTGAAGAAGAAGGATGGGTCTATGAGGATGTGTGTTGATTTTAGACAGTTGAATAAAGCAACGATGAAGAACAAGTATCCTTTGCCGAGGATTGATGACTTGTTCGATCAGTTGCAATGATCGGTCGTATATTCGAAGATTGATTTGCGCTCTGGTTATCACCTGTTGCGGATTAGAGACGCTGATGTGGCGAAGACAGCTTTCAGGACTCGATATGGGCATTATGAGTTTCTGGTCATGTCGTTTGGGTTGACGAATGCCCCAGCTGTTTTCATGGATTTGATGAATCGTGTCTTCAGCGAGTACATCGATCGGTTCGTGATCTTTTTCATAGATGACATCCTAGTGTATTCGAATAGTTTGAGAGAGCATAAGGAGCATCTGAGATTGGTGTTGCAGCGATTGAGAGACTCGAGTTGTACGCCAAGTTCAGCAAGTGTGAATTCTGGCTTGATCAAATTGTCTTTTTGGCTCATGTGATTTCCGTGCAAGGGATTTCGGTGGATCCGAGTAAGGTCGAAGCAGTTCTTAACTGGGAGAGACCTAGGAATGATTCCGAGATCCGTAGCTTTTTGGGATTGGCTGGCTATTACAGGCGTTTTATCGAGAAGTTCTCTTCGATAGCCAGGCCTCTGACTCAGTTGACTCAGAAGGATAGGAAGTTCGTTTGGACTGAGGAATGCGAGTACAGTTTTCAGACGTTGAAGGAGAAGTTGACTACTGCTCCTGTTTTGGCTCTACCGTCTGGATCCGGAGGATTTGTTGTGTGCTCCGATGCTTCTCTCAATGGTTTGGGATGTGTTTTGATGCAGAACGGGTACGTGATTGCCTATGCGTCTCGACAGTTGAAGCCTCATGAGACGAGGTACCCTGTTCATGATTTGGAGTTGGCTGCGATAGTGTTTGCCTTGAAGATTTGGCGGAATTATCTGTATGGTGAAGAATTTGTGGTGTACACTGACCACAAGAGCCTGAAATATATCTTCACAAAGTCTGATTTGAACATGAGGCAACGACGATGGATGGAATTGCTCAAGGACTTTAACTGTGAGATTCAGTATCAGCCTGGGTGGATGAACTCAGTAGCAGATGCTTTGAGTAGGAAGACCCAGCCTGCGATGCTTTCGTCTTTGACTGTCTCTAAAGTCTATGAGCAGTTGAATACTTCTGGTTGGCGTTTCCAGTCGGGTGATCAGTACTTTATGGTTTCTTCGATTCAAGTAGAACCGCAGATTGTGAGTGAAATCAGGGAGGCATAGAGGACTGATCCATATATTCATGAGTTGAGGATTAAAGCCCGAAGTGGTCAGTCTGATGATTTCTCTGTTACTTCTGATGGATGTCTGAGATTTTGAGGAAGATTGGTGGTTCCGAACTTGATCGATTTGAAAGAGACCATTCTGAACGATGCGCATTGTAGCCGGTATAGTGTGCATCCAGGCGAGAGAAAGATGTACCATGCCTTGATCTCACTACTGGTGGGAAGGCATGAAGAGCGACATCTCTGGTTTTGTGGTTAGGTGTCTGAATTGCCAGCAGGTCAAAGCTGAGAGAATGAGACCTGGTGGATTGCTACAGAGTTTGGAGGTGCCCCAATGGAATTGGGAGCACATCGCCATGGATTTTGTGACTCATCTACCTCGATCGAATAGGGGATGTGATGCGATTTGGGTGGTGATTGATAGACTTTCGAAGTCATCCCATTTCATTCCCTATGATGTGAGGTGTTCCATGAAGAAAATGGCAAAACTGTACATCGACCATGTAGTTAGATTGCATGGAGTTCCTGTTTCGATAGTGTCTGACAGAGATCCAAGATTCACTTCTCGTTTTTGGAAGAGTCTGCAAGCAACGATGGGTTCGAGATTGGCTATGAGTACAACCTATCACCCACAGACAGATGGTCAATCCGAGTGGACCATTCAGACTTTAGAGGATATGTTGCGTGCAGTGGTGATTGATTTCAGTGGTGGCTGGCAGGATTCCTTGTCCTTGGTTGAGTTTTCGTATAACAACAGCTACCAGGTGACTATCGGGATGGCTCCATTTGAGGCGTTGTATGGTCGAAAATGCAGATCTCTGATCTGTTGGGAAGAAGTTGGTGAGAGACAGCTTTCTACCCCTGAGTTTGTGCAGCATATGAAGGATCAGGTTGATTTGATTTGGAGTAGAATGAAAGTTGCTCAAGACCATTTCTCTAGCTATGCTAATAGAAGACGTAGACCTTGGGAGTTTGAGGTTGGCGATCGAGTATTTCTCAAAGTTTCTCCTTTCAAGAGCGTTATGCGATTCAGATTTAAAGGCAAATTAGCTCCTAGATTCGTTGGTCCTTTTGAGATTATTGAACGAATTGGACAATTGGCTTATCGATTGAGACTGCCTGACGAATTAGCAGCGATACATGATGTGTTTCATGTGTCCATGTTGAGGAAATATGAGCCAGATCCGTCCCATGTGTTGAGAACCGACGAAGTTGAGCTAGATTCTGCCTTGAACTATGTAGAATATCCAGTGCAGATTCTGGATAGGAAGGAGAAGCAGCTGAGGAACAAGGTGATTCCGTTGGTAATGGTCCAATGGAGCAAGTATGGCCGAGAAAGAAGCAACCTGGGAAGTTGAGGAGAAGATGAGACAGGATTGGCCTCATCTGTTTGTGCACTGATAGTGTAATTCCAGGTAATTTCTAAGCTTTGATTTGAGATAACTTAGATGTTTGTGTTTTATTGTGACGTTTGATTGAATTTTCCTTGAGTTTGCCTTTGATTTCGAGGACGAAATCTCTTAAGGTGGGGAGAATGTGAGGAATCAGATTTTAGATTTGTGATTAATCGAATTGATTTGGGATTAGTCGCATGGATTATGAGGGTTTTACGAGAGAAATCTGATTTCCAGTAGAATTCAGACGTTATTGTTCAGCTGTAGCGCTAGTTGGTGAAATCTGATCAGTTGTTGATGGCTCGGGAGTAATACGCCGTCGTCTTGTGAAAACCAGACGTAGCGCATTTCAGATGTCAACGCAAGTCAACGGTACTGTAGCGAATGAGTGATGTGTCGTCGTTTCGCTATTCAGTAGTAGCGCTATCAGCTGTTGCGTTGTGAGGAATTGTTCCAGATGAGTTGACTACTGTTGTTCTAGCACTGATCAGCCGTTGCAATTGCGAGGGACCGGCTGTTGGGTTGAGTGACCAGTTGTTACTAGTAAGGCAACGTCGTTTTACCTTTGTTAGCGGGAACCTTGATACGTCATCGTTTTGAGTTATTTAAGCATAGCTGGTTGTTTTGAAAGGAATTTGGTATCAGCTGGTGGAGCGCTGCGACGTCGTTTTGATTAGTTGGTACGATGTCGTTTTGAGGTTCTGTTGTGTAGTGCAACGTCTGTTTGTGTCTACTGATTCGATTGAAGGGAACATTGAATTCAGTTGTAAGATTTCTTCGGTAGCTTTACCCGACGTCTGGTTTAGGGGAACAGCAGCTGTTGCATGGAGATTTATAAGGAGAATTGTTGAGCAACACTTAGAATTATTCTGAACCCGATATTTCTTATCTCCAATTCCAAACCCTCGTTCTAGCTACTGTTCACCCGAGCATTTCGTTCTTCGATCTTCATCGATTTCAGCCTCTGTTTTGGACGATTTAGGTGGCGCTAGGTTCCTTGAGAGTTCCTTTTTCGATTGCTACCTTGTTAGAGGCTGTAGAACGAATTGCGGAAGAAGCGCAGAGTTGCTGCTCGTTCGAAGATTCTTGAGAAATCTGGTCCGGTTGTTCATTCGTTGGTTTCGAACTTCTGGGTAAGAGTTCTTCTTGGTTTTGAGCTTTGCCCTTGTTGTTATTTTTAGAGTAGATGCCCAACTAGCCAACTTGTTGGCGTGTGGGTTTATAGACTCTTGTATATGACAATCTTTATATATGATATTCGCATTTATTTATATGGCGTTCTTTACTTTCATTGTGTTGTATGATGATTAACAATTGCGTTGAGTAAAGACCTATAATGCACTAAAGTGTATGTTAGATGTGATAGTGGGTATGACGGCTATCATGAAACACATCTAATAGTCACTGTGTATTCTGAACAAGTTCCTAGTCGATTGGGCCGTCAAAATGAGGATAAGGCCGCCCGAGCTTGAGACTAGTATCTGCGATGCTAAGTATCATGTTTCATTGGTAGGGAACATTGTGATGTTCTGAGCATGCAGATAGATAGTGACCTGGTGATCTATCGAACTACTCTCGTTTGGACTTTCCAAGTGGTTACCATTTGTCGAGTGGATAAGTCCGAGGTCTTGGTTGTACTGATTAGTCCTCACGACTCGAAACGTCATTGAGACTCTACATGATAGGCGTCTCACTTTGACCTATTTGCCGACTCACTTGGGGTCATTAGGCGGAGGGATTGGGTGAGACCCCGATGCATGTAGGATTCGATGCATCGTTGTCGAGGATTCATCGCTCGCACACATGCGTGGATATCCTATGCTATCTGAGGGGATAATAGTGTATAATGTAGGAGTCGATGCATCGTTGTCGAGGATTCACCGCTCGCAGACATGCGTGGATATCCTATGCTATCTGAGGGGATGATAGTGTATAAATCTCTGGACAGAGTACTAGAAGTGTTTTAGGTAAATGTGTTTACCTAGTTACACTCGCGATGTCACTATTCGATCTCCAAGATGTACGCATAGCTATCGGATCTATAGCGACTCTCGATTTACCAATGGTCGTTGATCTGATCGGGATATATGGATTGAAAGGACCGTACTGTACGCTAACCACGACCAACTGGTTCTTGCAGGCACTATCAGTGATACCTAGGGGATCATGGGGCGATGTTGCTAGACGCTCTTACCATGATCCGTTGGGCAAGTCCGGAATTGTGATTCCGGAGCCGCAATGGTTGTGGGACCACGGCTAGCTGTATCCCTGAACCATTGAGGGTCACACAAGCACTGGATTCGAGATTCCCGCACGGATACTCAGCTCAATGTGTTGAGCATGAGAAGAGGATTTTGGGAAGTGCGACTTCCTAAAAGTCAACAGGGGTCAAATCGTGATTTCCGCTGTTGAGGGGCAAAACGGTCATTTTGCACTGGGGTTCTGAAAAATGGTTTTTCAGATCATAGTATTCAGTTTTGGAAACTGAGTCGATCGGTCCGATCTGATCGGCGATCGGAGTTACGATGAAGTCACGGTGATGGAGATGAACCGAATGTTCATCCGTTGGTCCCGGGCCCGTTGGGCCGGTCCAATTCCATCATCAAGTCTACTTAAGGTAGACTTAGACTTAATTAACTCATAACACTTGATACAACTAAACCCTAAACCTAGCAATAAGCGCCGCCTCCCTTCCTCTCCTCACGCCGCCGCCGCCGCCGCCCCGTCGTTCGCCGGAATTTTTTCCGGCCAACTTGACGAGGAGAATCCGTCCGTGCCGATCTCGTCAGGCCTTCTAGTGCAGGCTGACAAAGGAGTCTCGCTTTCGGTCGTGGACCTGATTGACGTAATCTACCACCGCCTACCGTGAAGTGCCGATTTCCTCGTGAAACTGGTCGGAGCCAGGCACGAGTTGCCAGAAAGGTAAACCCGAGAAACACCCTATGAATGATCATAGCATATCTAATCTCTGAATTGTATTGATCGTCTTTCGGCCACATTTTGTTCTTCCGCTGCCTCGCCGGGAGGCGTGATCCGGATCCGCCACGGTTCCCCAACAGTGGTATCAGAGCCAGGTTCGGATCGGATCAATACGATTACTGCCTTATTGTATCTAACTTTCAATTTTTCAGAATTGAAACGAAGCAAAATCGACGTCGCATCGGCCACGTGGCGGCGCCCCATCATCATCGCCGCGCGCACGAGTGCACGTGACGCCTGCGCGCTGGCCGCGCATGGCGCGCGACCGCTGGCCATGTCCATCGCCTGGATGAGCGAAGCGATGCTTTCGTGTCTGGAGATGGCCGCACGATGTTGCGCCGTTGGCCACTCGCTGGCCGATCGTTTGCGCGCTGGCCGTGCGATGGCCGCGCGATGTCGCACCTTGTCGTGCGCTGGCCGCGCGATTGGAGCGTGGTGGCAGGCCGCTGCTTCGCGCCGCTTGCTGGACGCGCAATTGGTTGCGCGGTGATGCGCGCGGCCGTGCGCCCGCGTGCGGCCTTGCGTCGCACGCGATTTCGTGGTGGCGGCCGCCGCTCCGGCGAAGCTCCGGCGATGTCGTGACGGTTGAATTCTCCTAAGGTTTAGTTCGGGCCTGTCCCGGGAAGTTTTCGGGCCGATATTCGATATCGGGCCCGTTTTGGTCGATTTTGAAATTTTGAGATTTTTGGGCCTAAAATTGTTTTAAGCCCAATATGATATAATTAAAATTAGCAAAATGTGATTTTAATTGTAAAATATGATTTTATAATGAAATATGATTTTGTTGATTAAAATTTGATTTTATCGACAAAATAAGATTTTATTATAAAATGCGATTTTATGATTAAAATATGATTTTGCGATAAATAATAGGATTATTTAATTTATGCATGTTAATTAGATTATCTGCATGATTGGGATGATCGAGAGCCGTGCCCAATTTGTTAGGTGTATGCGATAGGTTTTTATGATTCTGTTGTATTAATATTTTCGATTTTATTATAAAATGCGATTTTATGATTACAATATGATTTTATGATAAATAATTTGATTATTTAATTTATGCATATTAATTAGATTGATTGCATGATTGGGATGATCGAGACCGTGCCCAATTTGTTTGGTGTATGCGATAGGTTTTTGTGATTCGGTTTTATAATATATTTTGATTATCATTTGAAGTGGCCATGTTTGTGGCGCGTTCCCACCCCTTGATAAATGTATCCCTTGTATGTCATGGTAAATTTAAATGTAAAGTTACTAGATTTAGTGGGAGGACATCCGAAGACGGTGGAGATGACGATCAAGATATTGAAGACCGAAGATCTGTAAAACCGGAAGCATTGTAATAGGATTGCATTGCATATTGCATTACCCCTAGGATTGGACCCAGGTCCGTGACTGGCAACCACTGACCGCATAGCTCTCGCGATCGATCATCCCAATATTTATATATGTGATATATAGTTTAATTGAATCCGCATGTCGCATGTTTTAAATTTGATTTAAAATAAATGCATGAGACCAAATTTTCAAAAATAAAATCCCTCGTTTTAAATATGATTTAAAACTTATATCAAGATAAATGTTTATTCGATAAACTAAAGGGTAGTTAAATTTGTTTAAATTTCCCTGCCTTCCATCAACAATGGGTGTACGTCGATGCTACCCGTATACATGTCTCGGCCCATATTATTGAGGGGGTCATGTATGCCGGAAAGCTGTCCACGCCATTGACAATTGTTGTGAGTTCGGTTGGAACTCCCTTTAACGTTGGCTCATATTATTGGGGACGTTAAGGGGACCGTCCTTCACGACTCAACATTGATGGGTCATCTTGACACGTGATAGTAAACGGCGTCATATTATTGGACCCTTACTGGACGTGAGGTGAATACATGGGGATTGCACCGGTTGCAATCGGAAACTACCTTTTGGGGGTCATGGATGGCTGATATTATTCGGGTCCATGATCGCTTGATTGGGCTCCGTGTACCCACTAAAGAAACCTGTTTTCTCGATTTCATTAGAGGGTGGTGAAATCGTTAAAATAGTGGGAGGGTAATTCATAAAACTTAACGACCTTGTTTTATGTCTTAGAGATTATTTTATATATAGTTAGTGATGTTTGTCTGCTTTCTTTTCAGTATTACTGCATTATAAAATGGTTTCGATGAAAAACCCGCTCGCTGCTATACTGGATAGCAACAGGTTCACCGGTCTGAACTACCAAGACTGGCTCCGTAACCTCAATCTTGTATTGGCTTCGGAGAAACTTCTTTATGCGATAGAGAAGAGTCCTCCGAAGGAAGCCCCTACCGATATCAGCCCTGAGGAGCTGATAACGCTTAAACAATGGTGGGACGACGAGGTTAAAGCTCGATGCTATGTGATGGCGTCGATGTCCAATGAAATGCAACGGCGCTTTGAGAAGACAAAGTATGCTGCTGACATACTTTTTCATCTCAAAGAACTGTACGGGAAGAACTCTTGACATGAGAGGTTCACGGCTGTCAAGGAGCTTATGACAAGCCGCATGCGCGATGGGACTTCGGTCCGCGAGCATGGGGTTCGTATGATTGGGCTCGTTGAAAAGCTGTCGGGCCTTGATATCGCACTTCCACACGAGCTGTCGGTGGATGTACTTCTCCTCTCGCTACCCGCTGCATTTGACCCTTTTGTGGTCAACTTCAACATGAACAAGCTGGCAGCCACCCTTGAAGAGGTGGTTAACATGCTTGTAGTGTTTGAAGGGACCATAAAGAAGGACAAACCCGTCCTCCTTATGGGCTCTTCTTCCTCTGTGAAGAAGGGGCCCAGACGCAAGAGCAAGAAGCGTTCTGCTCCTGCGAGGAGGAAAAGTCCGCCAAGAAGCCAAAGGCAAAGGCTTCCAAACCGAACAAGTCTGAGGATGTTTGCCACCACTGCCACAAGGCTGGGCATTGGAGGAGGAACTGCAAGGAGTACCTCGAGCAGTTGCGAACTGCGAAAGGTATGCTCTATATTGAAATAAATATGTCTATTAATTCGACTTCTTGGGTACTTGATATCGGATGTGGATCTCATATCTGCAATGATTTGCAGGTGATGACAAGAAGCCGACGTCTTAGAGAGGGTGAGACCCACTTGAGGCTTGGCAATGGAGCAAGAGTTGCTGCAGTAGCTATAGGAGTTATTTATTTATTTCTGTCTTCTGATTTTAAGTTGTTGTTGAGAAACGTTTTATTTGTTCCCGAATTAATAAAGAACATTATTTCTGTTTCTATACTTGATAGTAATGGATATTCTTGTATGTTTGCTAATTCGATTTGCAATATTTACAAGAATGAATGTATAATTGGAATTGGGGAACGCGAAAATGATTTATACACCTTAAAATTAAAAGACGTTCCAACTCGCGATGTCGAAGCACATACAACAACGATTAAAAGGAAACACGATAACTTGAACCCAGCACAACTTTGGCACGCTAGGCTAGGTCATATTTCTCTAAGTAGGATGAACAAGTTAGGTAGGAGTAACATGTTTGATCTGTTAGACATTAACTCCCTACCGACTTGTGAGTCTTGTCTTAAGGGAAAGATGACTAAGCAACCGTTCAAGGGCAAGGGTGAGCGTGCTCAAGGCCTATTGGATTTGATCCATACTGATGTGTGCGGCCCAGATTTGATCCGATGTGTGCGGCCCGTTTAGTATTGGTACTAAATACGATCACACATACTTCATCACCTTTACCGACGATTACTCTAGGTAAGGTATG
>KQ995272.1:28535-42862 GCA_001598015.1 Dorcoceras hygrometricum
ATTTTGGGAAGTGAGACTTCCTAAAAGTCAACAGGGGTCAAATCGTGATTTCCACTGTTGAGGGGCAAAACGGTCATTTTGCACTGGGGTTCTGAAAAATGGTTTTTCAGATCATAGTATTCAATTTTGGAAACTGAGTCGATCGGTCCGATCTGATCGGCGATCGGAGTTACGATGAAGTCACGGTGATGGGGATGAACCGAATGTTCATCCGTTGGACCCGGACCCGTTGGGCCGGTCCAATTCCATCATCAAGTCTACTTAAGGTAGACTTAGACTTAATTAACTCATAACACTTGATACAACTAAACCCTAAACCTAGAAATAAGCGCTGCCTCCCTTCCTCTCCTCACGCCGCCGCCGTCGTCGCCGTTCGCCGGAATTTTTTCCGGCCAACTTGACGAGGAGAATCCGTCCGTGCCGATCTCGTCAGGCCTTCTAGTGCATGCTGACGAAGGAGTCTCGCTTCCGGTCGTGGACCTGATTGACGTAATCTACCGCCGCCTACCGTGAAGTGCCGGTTTCCTCGTGAAACTGGTCGGAGCCAGGCACGAGTTGCCAGAAAGGTAACCCCGAGAAACACCCTATGAATGATCATAGCATATCTAATCTCTGAATTGTATTGATCGTCTCCCGGCCAAATTTTTTTCTTCCGCTGCCTCGCCGGGAGGCGTGATCCGGATCCGCCACGGTTCCCCAACAGTTATTACCTACGTAGACTTGTAGAACCTGTTTGTGTTCAAAGCCGTGTGTAGAATGATTAGAAGTTCAGAACTGGAAATATGCGATGCTTTAGCAGATTTCAACTCCTGGGAGTATTCTTCCATGGTTGAGGAAGCCCGGAGAAATCTGGTAGCCTAGGCCGTGAGTTTCAGTGCCTTGTGAGAAATCTGATGAGGTAGAATCAGCCATTGAAGGTACGAATTGAGCGGATTTAACAGCTTGAGCGTGGACATGGCTGTAATTGATGTTATGAAATCTGCTGATTTGATGATATGAAATTTCGTGAATCAGTTGGTTGAATTGATTGAATTTTATATTCTGCATTCACGTGTTGATATTGTATGCATTGGGAATTGATTATCGATTGGCATACATGCATACATATTGAGCTTGACAGATTGATTGATGACCTGATTGAGAGCCACGTTGTGACTGGCCGATAGATGTATCATGCCTGAAAAGTCCAACGCTATCATCGGAGTGGTGACTGCCGGATTCGAGCGTCTACCACCGAGCTGTGATGGGCTGACGGGCTCTGAAGATCACGGACCGATGATTTCCCCGGTTGATACACCGTGCGTGGTATAGAGTCTCGATTGAGATGATTTTCCAGTTGATTCACTGGTCTAGCTATCCGATCCTTGATAGCCCTCATGCATTTCATAGCATTGATTATAGCATGTTATGATTAGCTGTTTTGATATCTCTTCGTACTGAGGCTTGACCTCGTATTTATTTTCCTGCTTTTGTGTTGTTGGGTCTGTGTTACCCATTTGCAGGATCTTCAGGTAACCAAGCTGGACCGAGTGGAGTACCAGCTGGTCGATCCCCGTTTCCTTGAGTCCCAGTCTACTTTTATTATGTATTGAACCAGGGGATGCCCTGCGTTATTATGTATTTTGGGGATCATTGATGATTGATATTTGTTGTTACCTGTATTGTATGAGTCTGAGTCAACTCGTATTTTGAGTATCGATATTTTGAATGATGATTTTGAGCTCAGGCCCTTATTATTTCGAAAAATTTTTAAGCCTGTTTTTACGCTTCCGTGATTATGTGCTTAATAGTGCTCTAATCTTGTGTGATTAGCACGGGGATTATTTTAAGTATTGTGCTATTTTAAATTATCTGTTTTAAATCGTCAGGCCAAGCGAAAATTTTAAGCCACTTTTTATTGCTTCCGCTATGTTTCTGCGTGGTTTAACTCTGAGATGTGCACGAGGCCTGACAAGTTGAACCATAGATCATCTTAGACATTAGAGCAGCACAGAGGAGTGATCCGTATATTTATGAGTTGAAATTGAAGTCCCGGACAGATCACTCAGATGACCTTAATACTGCTTCTGATGAATGTTTGAGATTAAAGGGAGGTTAGTGGTTCCTAATTTGATAGATTTTAAGGAAGAGATTCTAAGAGAGCCTATTGTAGTCGCCATAGTATCCATCCTGGAGTTAAGAAGATGTACCATGCCTTGAAATCTTATTATTGGTGGGAAGGCATGAAGAGTGATATCTGTTGGATTAGTGTAACAGATCAAATCTTAAATTGATGAACACAAAACTTGTTATATTGTATCTAAAAGTTTACTCGAGTACGCAGGATAAGATGGATTTAGATCAGATCAGAGCCAAGCTGAAAGCTGAATAACTGCGTAGTACAAGTGAAGAACTGAGTTCAGCTGAGAAGAATCGGATCAGATGGAGATTTGTATAAGATCGGTTCAGAGCATTTCAATTCAGAGATCAAGAGCAGTACAACTAAGAACATATTAGGGAGAATCAGATCGACTTACACATACAACTCAGAGATATTAGAGATACAAATCAGTTTAGAGTAGAACATTTCAGATTACAGCTTAGAGCAGTTCAGCTGAGAGGTGAACTGACTAGAACATCAATCAGATCAGCTCAGAAGGTCTAAGATGAAACAGCATAGCAAGATCAGCTTAGACCAGATCAGCTCAGAGGTGAATAAGATCAGACGTTCAGATCAGAGATAGAATCAGCACTAAGAAGAGAAGCTTATATGAGAAGCGTCGAAACAGATCGGAGCAGAACAGAAATGAACTAAGCAGCTTAGATGAGAAGCACAGAAACAGATCTGAGCAGAAAAAAAAGTGAACGAAGCAGCTTAGAGCAAGAACAACTTAGATGGAGCTTTGTAATAGATCATCTGAGAGGCGATCGGCTGAAATGGGGTCAGCTGAGAGGCGGTCAACTGAGAGGAAGAAGAAGAAGCAAGACTCATACTAGAACAGCTAAGAGCATATCATCTTAGAGGCCTATCAGTTTAGAGCAAGTCAGATCACGAGCAAAGAAGTTTGAATACGATATTACTCGAAGACTGAATTAGAAGTAGTTCAAATTGATTTGCTTTGCCATATCTACATCAGTTTCAGAGCAAGTACAAAGATAATAAATAGCCTCACCTACCTATGTACGATGAAAGGACAATAAGGACACAATGTCAGAAACTTTACATAAGCTTTTCAAAGACTAGGAGATTGTGTCCAACGGTAACATAAGATCAGAGGCATTATATATGCGAGCTGAACTGACGAAGAACTAAAAAATGAGAGAAAAGAAACGACAACAAAGAGACGAGAGTGTGAAGAGAAAAAGAGAGTCGTTTCCATGGGAAGAAAACAGATCAGGAGCGAGCAGTCGACTATCAGATCAGAGGAGATTAATCATAAAAGTCGACTGTTGAGCTTATCAGCTTTGGGATAAGTACTTCCTAGTGTGTGAGGATACATTTGAGAGTTTATACACTATTATTGATATATTTCTCACATACACATTCAATCGCATATTTGAGAGCCGAGAGATGAACGATTATTTGAGTGAATGAAACGAACCAGACTCCAGAAATTTTTTTTTTAAAACATATGCGGAAAAACATAAACTTAAAGTATGGCTCGTTCCCTTTTTAAAACATTTCTAAATCATTTTCTTAACAAAACATGAAATAGAAATAAATAATTATTTTAAGTCATAAAACCATCCGTACTATAAAAAGACAACTGCATAAAGTACTGAAAATGAACATGTTTAAAACCGACATCAAAAAACGTATCATGACAGAACTGAAACATAAAGGCGGTGACGGGGTACTGCTGCAGCAGGCGCTCAGAGGTCCTCACCGCCAGTCGGGATATACTCATCAGCAGGGTCATCACCTGCACCATTTAAACCTAGTGAGCCTACAGGCTCAGCATGCTCTATCGTATATCGTAACAAAGTACATACTAATAAAATCGCATGCAGGCACATACTTGTAATAAAATAACGTTAAAACATGAGCGTGCATGATCTTAAAACATTGCTTCATACATTTCATATCGTACATACGTCACATAAACCTACATAAGGCATGACATAACATAACATGAAAAACGTATGAGTCGTATCCGTGAATGTGAGCGGGCGTGTGACTGATCAGTCGAAATAACCAACGTACGTGGCGGTGTGGTTCACCCGACCTCGAGCCGGGATCCTATATGTCACACCTCTATGCTTGCCACTTCACACATGGATCCATAAGCTCATAATCATACATTAAAACAGGGGATCCCCGGGTCCGGCTACCCGGCTAGCTCCCATCATTAAACTTTACCACATCACTTCAATCCCTCGGGTTTTATCTTAAAAGAGACATGCCTGATCATTTCATGAAATCTCATGATGCGTGCAATTCTTAAAATCATGCAATTAAAAGCTTAGCCCGATAATATATATTTAATCTTTTCCTTTAAAACATTTACGTACATAACATACTACATATATGATTAAATATACATTTACGGGCTTCTACATTTTTTTGATTCGGTCAATGATTGGTTCAGGAGCCTGTCCCACTACTTCTAGACCACACATCACTCTTAACTTAATCGATGAAACGAATGTTCACCATTTTTTACAATTTTTGCCTAATTTCTTTAAATTTTGATTTCTTAAAATCAAGGCTAATTGTGACTAATTAAATCAATTTTGACTTCTTAAAATCAATTTGGACTTACTAAAAATCGATTTTGACCTTTAAAATCAATTTAAATCAATTTTGACCCCAAAAACCGATTTTGACCAAAAGACCGATTTTGACCAAATTAAAATCCCAAAAATCAATTTTGACTTAGTTAAAATTCCAAAGGCCCTAATTTTGACTTAAAACTTAAAAATAAACATAAAAGTTTGACTCAATTCTTAACATCTGGCTATTTTCTTTAAAATTGGACCTTTGACTTAAAATTAAAAATAACCAGTCCGTAATTAAAATAACTCGGACCAACTTTAAAATATTTTGACTCGACACACGATGAATCGATTCGATCCAACTGAACCAGCCAAACCGGTCCAAAACATAAAATTAAACCTTTAAAATTTCTAATTTACTCCATCCTTTACTAAAAATTCAAGCATTTAAAATTTGACTAAAGAAAGATCAATTGACCAAATAAAATCCTAATGACCAAAATTTAACTTTAAAATTTGATAAAAGTATTAGGCCCATAAATAAAAGGATTTTGACTTTAAAATATGCCCAATATGCTAAAATTGCCAAAAATCCCATAAATCAAATAAATTCTAAAAATACTGGAAAGCATCTTAAAATATGTTCATATATCAAATAAAATCATCCACGAACTTTGGCGGCCCCTAAGACTCGAAATCTTAATTTTTACAAAAATGACCCGACGAGGCTCATTTCGAGCGACAAAACGGTAAAAATCATTAAAAATTCATTTATTAACCAAATTACTCTCTATTTCGACCCACATGACCCTAACTCAATATATGAGGAAATAAACAAACGAAACTCAAAAATGAGTCATTACATGACCAATACAATGCCCACAAACCCACTACCCGTGCGCAGACTGCAACAAGTTCACGTGCTAGCCATAAAATTCATAACTAATTCATTCTTTGACCAAATTACTTTCCGTTTGGATCTACGTGACCCTAACTCAATAGGATATCCCCTGAGATCAACCTCGACCACACATACCACATGTATCGGCGTAACCGACTCAAAGAACTCTACTATCGCGCACAGACGACAAGCCAGGACACGTGCTGATCTTAAAATTCATAATTAATTCATTCCTTAACCAAATCGCTTTCCGTTTGGACCTACGTGATCCTAACTTGATCTAATAACTACTTGGACTACCCTTGGACCAAAATCTATCCCCATGAACTGACTATGACCGAAGCATCACAAGAAACGAATCAAATATGTTTTGAAAATCATGATTCATGCATGGATCTCAAACATGGTGCATAGATCTGAATAAATCACATACAATTCATGCATTAAACTTTAAAAATAGT
Organism: Dorcoceras hygrometricum; assembly: GCA_001598015.1. NCBI lineage: Eukaryota > Viridiplantae > Streptophyta > Magnoliopsida > Lamiales > Gesneriaceae > Dorcoceras > Dorcoceras hygrometricum. The sequence continues at coordinate 34,593 of KQ995272.1, forward strand.
TTAATATGGCTTAAATGGTGAGAAAAATAATAGATATTACATGTCTGGTTTGGATGGAGTAGAGATCTGCGAGTTACCGACGTTGTAGAGGCGAGATCGGGGCACCACCGGATTTGGATCCTCAAAATTCACCAAGGAGAAGGAATTTTCGAAACTTTTCTCTTGAGAGGGGGAGGGGACGGCTATGGAGGCTAGGTTTAGAGAAATTTGTGTTTTGAAAATAATGGGATGACAAATTTGACCCCTAAAGATTTAATTAAGAAAAAGGGGAGAAAAAGGACATGCTTGCCCCTCAATTTGAATGAAAAGATAATTGAAACTTTATCTTGGTCTTTGAAATATCAAATTTTCGAATTCAAAGCTCCCTCATATTTTAAAATACCTTAAAACCCAATAAAACAGCTCGTATAGGCGAAAAACGGGTTCCCCTCCAAAATAGTCATAAAAATCCCAATTTTCAGAAATTATTGCTCAAAATAAAATAAATTTATTCTTAAAAATCCAATAACTTAAAAATCTCAAATTATTTTCATTCTAGACGACCCTAATCTCGTCCACGCGTCCGTAACTCAAACAAGCTGAAAAACAATTCATGCACACCATGCACAATAAAATCATAAATAAATCATAAAAGATGGCATGTAATCATCTAAAATTATTTTCCCCCTAGTCATGCACTCAATCTCACGTAATCTAGATCTCGGGACGTTACAGTGAATCACACGACACATAAATCTGTCTTGACATGAGAAGTAAAACTTAGTGTGTGTAGTCTTTGAACAGATGCGTTAGCAAGTTCTAAGTGATGCAATTCACATAGCTTGCAAGCTGTTGTGTAGAAGATACTACGAGTCTCAGCTTTGGACAGTGGGTAAGTCCCAGCTGAGGTGGGTCTGTACAGATGCTGCAAGATCAAAGTCTTCTAGTAGAGCTTCCAATCTGGAAGAAGGGGAGACGTAAGAGATTCAGCTTCGAACTTTCATAAACAAATTTCAGATGAGTTATTACAACTTTTAGTATACATTCATTATTCTATGCATCACATGTTTTCAAACCATCATCTTTCAGTTTTAAATTATAGAGTATATCAGATGTTTTCCGCCTTGGTTTTTATATCAGATCTGATATACTTCTTGGTGCTCAATGTTTTCAAGAACCAGAGCTATTGTAGCTCAATTTATTCTTGATCAGATTGTCTGCAGCCTCATACTGCTCGAGCACGATTTAATCCGGTCCTATCAATATCGTTGATTTTGTGGCACGATATTTGAATTTCCAGCAGGTCAAGACGGAGAGGATAAGACCTGGTGGTATGTTACAGAATTTAGAGGTGCCACAGTGGAACTGGGAACATGTTGCTAGGGATTTTGTAATGACCCATTAACCTCTTTCTAATTGAGGTTGTGATGCGATTTGGGTAGTGATTGATAACCTGTCAAAATCATGCCACTTCATTACATATGATATGACTTACTGTTTGAAAAATATGGTGAGGCTATACAGTGAACATGTTGTCAGACTACACTGTTGTGCCAGTGTCGATGGTTTCTGACAGGGAAGCCAGATTTACTTCCATATTTTGGAAGAGATTGCGAATAGTGTTGGGTTCGATATTGTCCATGAGCATGGCTTGTCAACCCTAGACAGACGGCCAGTAGGCAAAACCGATTCAGACGCTCGAGGACATGTTACGAGCTGTAGTGATGGATTTCGAGTGGAGATAGACAGAATACTTGTCCTTGGTGGAATTTTCGTATAATAATAGCTTCCAAGAAACTATCAGGATGGCGTTGTTTGAAGCCTTGTATAGGACAGGAATTGCAGGTCGACCTATTTGTTGGGAGAAGTTAGGTAACGACAGTTTCCTATACCCAAATTTGTGTAGCATATGAGAGGTCAGGTTGATCTGATCCTGAAAGGAATGAAAGAAGCCCAGGATCGTCAAACCAGCGCAAATAAGAGATGTAGACCTTTGGAATTTAAGGTTGGTGACCGAGTTTTCCTGAAAGTTTCTCCTTTTGCAGCACTATGATTTGGACTCAATGGTAGGTTAGCTCCTCGCAACATCAGGCCATATGATATTGTTGAGAGGATTTGATCTTTGGCGTATCATTTGCTCTTTCTGCCTGAGTTTTCTACGATGCATGATGTGTTTCAGGTATCTGTGTTGTGAAAGTATGAGCCATATCCATCCCATATGTTGAGAGCCGACGACGTGGAGCTGGACCAAACCCTGAGTTATGTTGAGTATCCAGTTCAGATCTTGTACAGGAAGGAGATCCAGTGGAGTAGACATGGGAGAGAAGAAGCTACATGGGAGTTGGAGGAAAGGATTGGACAGCAGTGGCCTTATCTATCTGAATGTATCAGTTCACTCCATGTACACTAGTTTTCCTATGTAATATCTCTGTTCCAGTTTTGGCTGTTTTCTTGTGCGTTCTGGACTGTATTAATTTTTTATGCTGTTTTCTGGTGCGTGCTGGACAATACAGGATTTTGTTGAGTTCTGCTGGTTTTGATGATGTTTGGTGCACAGTTTTCTTGCTGAGTATGGGTTGTTTACTGGTGTGGTTCAATCAGTTTCTGGTTTGTTTTGGCTGGCCTTCTGGTGGTTATATATGTTTGATATCGAGGACGAAATCATTTTCTTAGTGGGGGTGAAATGTGAGGTTCTGGAATTTAAATTTGGAATAATCATCTTAGAGTGAATCAGATTGGGTGAGACCTGAGCTGAGTGAGGTAGTTCGGGTGCGAGCTGAATTGTTCGCATGAGCGCCGAGATGATTTTCTAGCGCAAGCGGACTTGAGTATAGCATATTGATATGATAGAACAGTGTTGAACTGGATCGAGCGTGCTGACCGTTCGAGCTGTTTTTGTACTGTTTGAGCTGAGCTGATCTGGTTCGATCTGACCTGATCTGATGACGTTGTGCTGTTATGTATCGCGTGCTGGTCTAGTACAAGCTGTCCTAAGCTGGTGTTAGCTCAGCGGAGGCTTTGACTTCCCAAACTGGGGTTCATCTTGGCGGCCAGTGCTGGTCGGTGGTCAATGTAGATCAGTTCGGGGGTTTTTGTGCCGGGGTGTTTAGTATATTTTCCAAGTTATAAACTCAAGTATTGGCTATTATCCTTGGACACATTATATTGTGAGTCTTGAAAGCCCGAGCTGATACCCTTGAAACCCTTTTCATTGTTCACCCGACCCTCATACTTTTCCCGATAGCTGGAGATCGGCTAGTCAATTTGGAGCAAGGTTGGTACCGTTGAATTCCTCTCTCCAAACCCACATTTTCCCGACTAGTCTTGAGGCCCGTGGTTGGTCGGAGAAGAAGCACAACGATAGCTAAGGCGTGCTGTTTTTTACACTTTTCGACCGATTGGCTCTTCAGTTCAGTAACAGTAAATAATAAGTGATAGATTTTGTCCCTAGCTTTAGTTCGAGAGCAGTATTGTTATCTGTGGTGTTGAGTTGAGCATGTCTGAGCTGACTGCTCTTTCGATTATTGAACAGGGAGTAGTTGTTTGTGGGTTGTAAGATACCCCCAATCCTGTTGTTGGGTTTCCCAATCTTCTTGTAACTCTTGTGGTTTTTGTCGTGATTTCTCCACCCTGTCCACTAGACAATGGAGTACCAGCTCTCTTGATCTGTGGAGAAGTGGGTGATCTGTTCTACCAGTGTGCTTAGCATGAGGTATTTTGGTAAGATACAGCGAGGCACGGATGCAACACATATTTACAGCTTTTGTAGAGTATGATTATGTGCTATGTGTTGAATGCAGTTTGTTGTTGCCTGTGTTACATATTGATATTTACTGTGTTTATACTTGTCATGGAATCGAGCATGTGCATTCATATTGGGCCTTGAGTTTCTTTGGCAGCTGATATATTGACACGTTATGAGTTGTATTCTTCTCTCGTGGATTGGTGTTGTTTAGTGCACTCACGAAGCGGTGCATTAAGGACGCACGGGTAGCTCCCGCTCCCTCAGATGTTGTGGCCTGAACGAGTGGTTGCGGGTAGTGATAGCTCACCTTTGTTTTCAATTGAGGTCGGAGGGGTAGTTCCCGTTAATCTTGAGGATGAGCCATATTCGTTTTCCGTGGGAATGCACAAGTAGCTCCCGAATTCTTGTTGATGCTGCCACTTGTTGTTGTTGATTGATTTGCCTTTTGTTGGACCTCTGGTGTTGTTACCCGCTGTTTATTTGTTACCTGACACACATTTCATAGCATGTTGCATATGTTTTACACACTTCGCCTGCTGTTTTACTTTGTTCTGTGTTCTGGTGTTTGTTGTGTTGATGACCATAACAAGTTATCCAGGTGGATCAGTAGTGCCAAGTGTAGCATCAGCTATGTGCATACATACATACATATACACACACACACACACACACACACACACACACACACACACACATTTTCGTTTGGGAGAGTGGATGTTATTTGCTCTTTGGCTTTCTGTATGTTTTGCGATTAGGATTAGCTCTGCATGTATTTGTAAACAATTATAAAAGAACTAGTATCTATATTTTGAGTATTCGAAAAATTTTGTATCTGCCAAAAGAAAATTTTAAACCGCTTTTAAGCTTCTGCGTTTTATCATTAATTGCGTGCTTAATAATTGATTATGAGCTCCAGGATTGACAGTTGAGGCTACTTATTATCTTTGTACTACCTCCTGAACTAATGTAGACATATCAAAGCAAATCTGTTTGAACATTTCTGATCTGTCTGAGTAAAGTATTAAAACTGGTTTAACCGTTCTAAACTGATAGTCTATACTGATCTGACAAGGACTCTGCTCCGATCCATTCTTCAATTAAGCTCTTGTCTTCTTATGTGAACCGATCTGTTGCGAAGCTCCAATCTGATCTACTTACAGAACTGCACTTCTCTTCTTTTTCCGTTCTAGTTGTTCCTCTGATCTGATATGATTCGGACTCTGTTATATTCTGTTGAACTGCTCTGCTCTGGTTGTTCTATTCTGCTCTGTTTTGATTTGTTCTTCATATCATATGAGATCCGAGCTGCTCTTGATCTCATCTGATCTGCTTATCTCTGAGCCATTCTATTTTGTTCTGTTCTGTTGAATTGCTCTGCACCGATTTGTTCTATTCTACTTTGTTATTATCTGTTCTTCATATCATATGAGACCCGAGCTGCTCTTGATCTCATCTGATCTGCTTATCTCTGAGCCACTCTATTATGTTCTCTTCTGTTCTATTCTATTCGGCTCCACTCTTGTTCTCTCTAAGTAGATCACAGCTGTTTTGATCTGAATTCATTCGGTTCTGCACCTCTAATCTGATCTATTAGTGCGCTTGCTCCCTGAACTAATTCTGATCTGCACGATCTGAACTAATTATGCTCTGAGCTGATTCTATTCTGATCTGCTCTAAGATGATTCTGCTGTTTTGAACTGTTCTACTATCTGAACTGATCTATTCAGAACTGATATGCTCTTCTTAACTGAGCTCAACTCTTCTTATATTGTAAAGTTCTTTGGCTCTCTTCTTGGCTCAAATCTGATCTGATTCAGTTATTAAGTTCTCAGCTTGGCTATTATCTGATCTGATTCCTGTGCACACACGTAAACTGTTAAAAACAAAGCAACAAGTTTTGTGTTCATCAAAATTAAGTCTGATATGTTCCCCTGATCCAACACACTATCAAACCATAATTGCATAATATATTCATTGAATAAATTAAATATGTAAGCACCAGAACAAATTTGGTATCAGTCTGGATTGGATTGAGTTGTTTAATTTGCAAATAGATCGGAAACTATTTTAATCGGATCCATTTAAATATGGTCCGACGGCAGTAAGTATACTTAAAATTACGACCATATATTTTGGGAAAAATATAATCGATAATATTTTTAATTTTCTTAAAACGATTCAGTTATTTGCTGCTCCATAAATTTTACTTCTATTTCTACATTTTATGAACAATATAAATGGTTGTAGTAGTTATCTTTTATGAATAATAAAGTATAAATGATTGTAGAGTAGTTTGTGTACTGATAACATAAATTTTCATGTATATAATGGTTAAAAAAATATTCCTGTTAAAATAAAATGCAGTTTCATCTGAGGAATAATTTAGTTTTCAAATTGGGTCATACTTCCAATTACCGTCCTAAAAAATTAATTTAGTTTTACTATCAACATGATCTGATCTAAGCTGCTGCGATCTGATTTGAGCTGCACGATCTTTTCTGTACTGTTGAGCTGATCTGTGCTGCATGATATGATTTGTTCTGTGCTGATATGTGTGCTGATATGTTCTCTTGAATTGATATGTGTTGCATGTTCTGATCCGTTCTGTGCTGCTGAGCTAATCTGAACCCTATTGTGCTCTATTATTTTTTCAACTTGATCTACTGTTGGATCTGTTTCTGCAGATCAGAATCTGAATTTGATTAACACAAAACCTGCTTATATCTCACTAACGATATTAGATTCCATGTGCAGTGCTATACTGGAGGATCTTGAAGATATCCAGACTGGAACATTAAGGGGACGCCTAAGTTGGTTCGGTTGAAGATATCTATGCTGGAACAGTAAGAGGACGCCCTAGCTGGTACAGCAGAAGAGATCCGGATTGCAGGGAACGTCAAGCAGGTTCATTAGCTTGATACAAGAGCAGGTCCAGAGCAGCAGTTGAAGTGCAGTGATCAAGTGCAGTGGGATGCAATGAAGTGCAGAATGATTCAAGCGCAGATCAAGTGCAGAGTACAAGGGCAGTGATTGAGTGTGAAACCAAGTACAAGCGGAGTGATCGAGTGCAGATCAGATCACTGGCAGAGTACGAAGAACTCAACTGAGCAACCAGTTTAAGTACCAGCTGGGAGGTCAGCTGAGAATGCGAACTGTTTCAATAAGAGGCTGAACAAGCTTGAGCAGACCCCCATAGATGAAGATGAGGAAGAATCTGTATGTCGGGGGTACTCGATGAGTCTCAATTGAGCCAAGATGGTATGGAAAGATGCGAGCTGGATGGGAACACTGCCACAGCTCAGCATTGATCCAGAAGAACTCTGAAGCGACCAGCTTAGAGAACAACTAAAATGAAGAGTCTGCTCAGATATAGGGAGCAGATTAGAAACCAGCTGGTTAAGGACAAACCAGCTGGAGAAGATGTTCAAGAGCAGATCAAGGAAGCAGGGACTCTATCTAGCAAAGTCATGAACAGTCATAAAATGGGGAAGATATTTGCTAAATAGAGGAACTCTAAGATCTGAAGATGATGAAGATCAGTTCAAGAGCAGATGACAAGAGCAAATTGGAAGAGTTGCTCAAGAGCGGTTGCAAACAAGAGGTGAAGAAGAGAGCGTTGAACAGCTTGATGAAGCAACCAGCTTGAGGACAAGACCAGCTTAGTGCAAACTAGAACGGAGATAAGCTGGCAAGCTGGTTAAGGTCAAACCAGCTCAGATAGCATGACAGATGCCATCAAATCTACGAGCAAAGCGATTTGAATAGAAGACTATACGACAAATGTTGTTCAATATTCAAATCGACTTGCTTGTATTGTCTTCTCAAAGTACAATTCTCACGTGCTAAAAGCAAAATAGCCTGCAGACGCATTTATGGATAAAGGACGCTGATGGTCCCGGAAATAGGATCAATAAGCAAATAGGAGTTCAGAAGGGGGGGGTTGAATGAACTCCTTCGATTTTTCTATTTCAAAGTTCTTTTAAAATGTTTGGATCTCAGTTATAAACAAACTTTTCAGCCAACAAAATATGTGCGGAAATAGGCCGATTGGTTTGTGAACAATGAACTAAGCGCAACACAAAATAAATGCGTAAATAAGAGATTGAGTCGAGAGTTTGTTTCTGGAAGTTCGGATATCAATATCCTACGTCTCCCCTTCTTCCTCCTCGGAAGGTAGCACTAAAAGACTTTGATATGTGTAGCCTTTCTACAAACACCCGCTCCCGTAACCCGCAGCTACGAGAACTCCTAGCGCTTTACAATACTTGACGCAGACTTCGCTGCTGGTTTACAATGTTTGAACGTTTTACGAACTTGTTAAAAGACAGTTCGTTTACAGACTCTATCAAATATATCAATGAGAACACGAAACAAGAGACTGTAAATATCTTCTGGTATCAACAATGAACAACCAGAAGATTGACTCGAATGTTTATCTAATGAAGATCAAAACGAAATGTTCTTCGAGTCTTGAGCTTTTTGAAATATCAACGAAGAGAAAGCTCTGTAAATATTTTGGCAGCGTTACAGCAATAGATAGAATAGC
>KQ995273.1:0-37376 GCA_001598015.1 Dorcoceras hygrometricum
AAACTTTAACAATTAATTCTTTATATATGTATACGAAGGATAAATCATAAAAAAACATTTAGAAGAATTAAAATTATATCATATATCAATTCTTAAAATATATTATTTAGGGACCGGATTCTAATCAATTAATTTATCCAGATTTATATTCTAAAATCCTATGGTTACCATACGAACATGATATGACGTGACCAATGAGTCATCTAGCCACTAAATATGTTCTAATAGCTTTAACATTTTATGGGTCAAGTTATGTTACACCTGACAGTATTACAAACATGGTGATTTTATACAAAAATGTCAACTGACGTTCTTGTAACTTGGAGGGATCCCAATTATACCAGTCGGATTTTTTTTTTTTTATTAAAATGCAATAAGTGAAGTTGAATTTAATCAAATTAATACAGTAAATATCTAATTCCATGTTTTCGCCCGTACAAACTCTTGATCCTTGGAGATAAGGGCAGAAACAAAAGTATCAATTGCTTCAAGAGAGGAGCCTCTATGGCTTCCTTCTTCCCCAACAGCGGATCTAATCAACTCTCCGATTTCATCTGCTTTTTTCTTCATATCCTTGGCTTTAATCCCTTCTCCCATTACTGTATCTATAACTTTTATAACACCCTCCTTGTTCAAACTGCTCTTAGTTCCTCTGGTTAACTCTACACAGACTCCCATTTCTTCCACCAACATCTTCACATTATACCCTTGCTCCGCCGCTAGTGGCCACCCGATAATCGGTACTCCTTGGCTCAAGCTCTCCATGGTTGAATTCCACCCACAATGGCTTACAAATGCCGCTGTTGATCTGTGGCAAAGAATTTCCAACTGTGGTGCCCATCCATGTACCATTAAACCTTGGTTGCTCTTCTTCATTCGTTCCTCGAAGCCTTGGGGCAGCCATTTCGAGTCGAACTCACCTTCTAAGTTGAATCCAAGGGGTGGCCTGATGACCCAGATGAACGGTCTTCCGCTTTCCTCTAAACCCGTGGCTAATGCCATCATTTGTGCTGCACTGAGGGTGTTTTGAGAGCCGAAACATATGTACAGAACAGAACTTTCGGGCTTTGAATCCAGCCATTCCATGCATTTCTCCGGGGAAACTCCGGGTTTTCTTCCAGTTTGCTGTCCGATTGCACGTGTTGGTTTTCGAGTCAGCATCGCTGGTGGGAGGAGTGGTCCGATACACCACAACGGAAGTTTCGAATATCTCCTGAAAATATCTACTCCAAGCGGCTCGATTCCTTCGGCGGAGTTGCACAGCCATCCGAAAGAATTTAGGGACAATCTAATCTGAGGTTGGAAGAACCTTGACCAGGAATCTGTTCCATCTGCATTTCTTAAAAAAGGATGCAACTGGGTGATATGAAAACGGCAAGAATCTGGAAAACCTGGAAGACTAAATTCATCGCTTTGTGTTAATCTGTGGGGAAGATTTTCCCATAAAGATACATAAGCGGCGGTCCCATAGGCGCCACCAGTGGTGAAGGTAACATTCACCGTGCCGCAAGATCTAGCAACTTCAGTAGCCCATCCCATGAAAACATCAGAGATTATGCAAAGTGGCGGTCTGCCATCCTTGATCGATACATCCGAGATTAAGCTTCGAAAGGGGGTTTCAAGGGAGATCGAGGCATGACAGAGGTCGACAATTTGGTTAAGGGTTAAGGATTCTGTGTTCTCAATGTTTGGTGGGAGGCCATGTTGACTGCTGTCGAAAGGGAGTTGAAAGAGATGGATATTGGAATGTGTGGTTTGTGGGTGCTTGGCTATGGCGGATTTGAGGTACCTAACATTGAGTTGAGTTGTGGCGATAGTGATTTTGAAGCCAAATCTTTGTTGGATTTTACTAGCAAGAGCTAAAAATGGAATCAAATGACCTTGCGCCATGTAAGGCAGCATTACTATGTGCTGCTGCGCCTCTCCGGTGCCTTGGTTGGTTGCCATTTTGATCAGTCTGTTCTTCTCTCAATGTGCTTTTCTGATTGTAGTTTGAATGTCTTTTTGTTCAAGATAAGATTAAATGAGTTTGAGGCTGGGTGTCTGCTGACAAAAAGGGATTAAGACATCTGCCAAAGTTGTCCGGAAGACGCCTCTTTCATTTCATTCGATTGGGTGAGAAAAAGTGCCGGGTGATTTGTTATTTACAGATACGTCCTCCTTTTGTTAGGGCATGTCTATGATATACCGATTTCTAATCATATATTATATCAAGAAATGTGATATCGAAAAAATGATATCGATATCATACCAATGTCAAAATATCGGTATACCGAAAAATACGATATTAAAGAAAATGATAATATCATACCGATTTAACGAAAAACCTGTACGATATTGATAAAATACGATTTTACCAAAATCAAAACAAATACTTCATCCTTTTTCTAGGCATTAAACTCGTTCATATCAGATTAATATCACCCTGATCGAGAGCTTGAAAGTGTATAGTCGAGAGGTTGAATGTTTGGGTCGAGTCTTTTCCTTGGGACGAGAGCGTGAAAGTGCCTCGAGAGCTTGAATGTCTGGGTCGAGTCTTGTGTTTGGGTCGAGAATGTGAATGTATAGTTCGAGTCTTGTGCCTAGGTCGAGTACAGCTATCAAATTGGTCTGGTACCACCTTAGTCCACCATTGATGAATGTGCCGGTCTTTTAACTTGGCGGGTTTGGTAAACTCCAACACAAACCTACATAAACTAGTAGCAAATGATATAAAAGATTGATTTTTAGAAGAAAAATTGGTGAGCCAACTGACCATAACCCGTCCAAAAGTGCGCACTTATTTCGATCCGCCTCCAAAACAGGTTGCGAAAAATGGAACCCGTTTGTTAATGGCAGAGTCAGAGAACAATCCGGCCAAATTGAAATTTACAGATCTAGTCGTGAGTTCTCGACTTCTTAGACCATGCTTGATACACAGTGATACAATAAGACGATAGTGAAATCATCTATACAAGTGAACATGTTTACGAATTGAATAATATAAATATTCCTTTACAATCTTGGTATCAACACACAAAATAGCTAAAAAATGGAAATGTAAAGGAATGAATTTTATTTTTAATAATATATCATAATTAATTAAATGTTCAAATAATAAAAATTATTTGTTATGCCACTATCTTATCGTTTATCATTTATTACTGAACTTAAATTTTTAATAGTGATTATTAATATTGTACTTGGTATTATCATAATAATAAAATTAACCCTAGTAATAATAAATTATTAATATAATAATCAATAATATTTTATTTATTTTATTATTACCATTGATAAATCAATTATCCAATATTCAATTTCTTAAAGTTATTATTACAATCATTATTAATTATTAATATTATTCTTTTTTATTACTGTTATAGTTAGTATTATTATTATCATTAATAAATAAAATGACAGAATTTTTATTAATTTTATTTGTTGTTGATATCCATAAAAAGTATTATAAATATTTATCCTTAAAAGCTTTTAAAAATAAAATAGAAAATATGTACAAGTTGAAAGAAGGAGAATGAGAAATACCAAACCCATATATAAACATGAGAATATGTGTTCTCATTGGAACAGGTATCCCCATTCCAATTGAACTTGTTCTTCACACAAACACCATAAAGTAGCAAAGAGTAATCCACATAAAACTGAAACAACTACCATGGGACAATAAGATTTTGAAATTTATCCACTATTGACAGCATATTTATGTATTCGAGAGCACCAATACTGCAACTACATTAAATCACAGCTAGTTAAATGTCCAAGAAATTCAACTTCTTTCAGTTACTTTTCGACATTCTTCGAGTCCTCCTTCCATGTACTGCCGCCCACTGCATTTTCATGGCTCTCTTGCCTGTACTTGTATCTCTTAGAAACGAATAGATAGATGAAGAAATTGAACAAACTCAGCAAAGAAAGCAACCAGTAGAACAGATTCAAATGGCCTCTGTTAATGTTATTTCCCGCCAGCCAACCCCCACTTCTCGTGATGTCCCGTGTCGCGCTGTTAACAATTTTCACAGTTATGGTGCTAAGGAAGTACCCGACCGCCATTGAACTCCACAGGAAACAGCTCGACATTGATTTAAGATCCTTCGGCACCTGGGAATAGAAGAAATGGAGCAATCCCACGTAGGTAAACATGTCGGCTATCCCGAATATGAAGTACTGAATTGACAGCCAAAACACGCTGATTGGTATCGGTGGCTGCAGCAGAGGGATGGCATCAAGCATATTGTTGTCTCTTGCGACACGTTTTCTCTTAACTTCCACGATAGCTGCCACTGCCATTGACAAGGAGGAGAGGATCAGGCCGACGCCTACTCGCTGTAGGTATGTTATCCCTGTCGGAATGCCGGTGAATTTTCGGGCAACTGGGACGAAGATTTGGTCGTACAAGGGGACAATGAGAATCAAGAACATGACGGGGAGAATCGGTAGAGATGCAGCTGGGAGATCGAAATTTTTGGCGATTCGGGTATCCATTGTTACACCCTGCTGGATGGAGAAAGTTTGAAGCTGAGCCAGACAAAGGGTCATTATGAATGTGCAGCAGAAGATTGGAATCATGTTCAGTATGATTTTTGCATTTTCCACTTGTGTTACTCGGCATAGTTTCCAAGAACTGGACGTTGGAAAGTTCTGTGTTGAATCAGGTTCCCGGATCGCTGCTTTATCAAGAACCTGGAACAAGTTCCCGAATTCCTCAAATGACCTAAAAAACACTGATCATCTGATATATATGATGATTCTTGAAGACAGAAACTAACCTGAAAGAATTGGTGTGAGGTAAAATTTCTGATTGGATTCCAGATTCACTGTCTCTATTGATTTCATATAGCTCATTAGAATCCTCAGGAAGTTTAAGTTTTCTGTTGCGTACAGCTGCAACATACACCTATTTCCAGGTAAAAACAAGGGTGTTGCACACACTTAGTGGCTTTATTAATAGGAGAAAGTCAATGGATGATTACGATTTTAAGCGCACCTGTACTATTTCAGTGAGGGCGCTGCTCCCATTGACAACATGGATACGGTAATGTGGTAACCCTGCAGCAAATATTAGCACCCCAAAGAACATGGCTATGGAGCTTACTGTAAAACCCCAATCCCACCCTTTGTGGTCTTGGATCCAAACAAAAAATGTGAGACTAAATGCTCCTCCTAAGCATAATGAAAGTAGCAGCCAATTAAAGAAACTTGACTTCTGTTTTTCCTCCTTTGGGTCCTTGTCATCGAACTGATCCGCCCCATGAGAAGGTAATGCGGCTTTTACACCTCCCGACCCAATTCCCACCAAGTAAAGAGCCACAAAGAGGAATGCAGCGTTTGATCCAGTGACTTGGATACAATTTGATTTGGGATCGAATACATTGCAGGAAGGTGGCTTTAGTTTCGGAAAATGGGCTTGTACAGCCAGTAGTCCAAGTCCCTGTTTAAACAAATCAACAGTCTGATGAGTTTGTATATTTTGATGAAGAAAGTTTCTGTCTTGTAGATCCACGTACCAAAAACTCGATAGACGTCGCGAAAAGGACTGCTTTGAACCTGCCAACATAGGTGTCTGCTAGAAAGGCCACAAGAATGGTGATTATGTAGCTAACTCCCATGAAGTTAGTGAGATTGTTGGCGGCATCCGCTACGCTGAAATGCATCACTACCCTAAAATACATCACGAGATTAACCGCCAATCCTAAAGTTGCCATGCTGTCAAAAGCAAATGTACCTTCAAGAATAATCAAGATTCATTGGTACACGATTGATATGGCAGAAATAAAAATTTTCTACAATGGCCTTATATAGTCAGAAGATTTGTGACAGTACCAAGAATGAGCAGAGAGATACGCGGTCCACCATGTTTGTCTTTTCGAGCTTTATTTCCTCTCCAATCCACCTTCCCTTCAACAAATTCAACTCCGTCCTGCGTATTGTATTCATGTGAAGAGTTAACATGAGATGTGAACATGGCAAAAGAGCTCAATTGAAAGATTACAAGTTGATGGATTATTTGCTTGAATAGCCTTAAAAGTACCATTCGCAATCGGTGTTTTGCAGACAAATACAGGTAGCAAGAATGGCTAAAGGCTAACACTTCTGAAGCTATAAATCTGTTGTGCTATTATGGAGCAGTGATAACCGATTTTATATGAAATAATTATGAAGATTTGCACTTTGTCTTGCTATCCTTGTACAAATTGTAGGAATATTGCCGGCTTTGGAAGATAGATTCGGCCTGTAGTGTCAACCAGTGGCGACGATGATGATTGGGAAAAGGCGGCAACAGCACATTCTCTTTCGGCTGTGAAATTCTTGAAATATAATAAAGTCCTTTTGAGTTTGATATTTTGGCCATTTTCGGGTAACCAGAAACTTTACATCAACATCAGCACTGTTCAGTTATATTGAGAGTTGTTCTACGTAGTTGTAACTATCAAAAACAACATAATCGTTGTGGTTTAGAAGCCATTTTCTTGGACATTAATAAACAAATAAATCTTTAGAAGGAACAAAATGACAACCAGAAAATGATAAATACTCTTGACATCATTCAGAAGTTTATTCCAATACAGATATTCATTTTGTTTGCTTCAGAGATCGCTAACGATGAACATGTAGGAGAATTTTGTGATATGGATAAAAAACACTGGAACCTTTGCAGTAGAAAAGTAGAAAACTAAAAAGTATTTTCTTCTCCTCGATAAAATAGTTTCGCCGAGTAAAATATTTTTCGGACACGCTTCATATGAAATAGATATTTCCTTTACCACTCCGGATGATACATATTTTCTTTACTCATTCAGTAATATCATTTGGCACATTATTTATCAATGAGGTTTGCAATAATGCAACTTTCTAAATGTGCATGTCATGTGGCAACAAGCAGCAATCATCAAAAGTGTACATTCTGAAGTCTAAAGCAATACAGAATCCAGTGAGCCAACCCATTTTCGCCAACCTCCCCTCCTTAATCAATTCTGGGAACGACGATCGGAGACAGTTTTTGTGGGACTAGCATTTCGTGCTGTCACATTCGAACCAACAAGGGCCACAGTTTCACTTGAATCGATGTACTCGTACTTTTCTCTTAGTGCATAAACCTCCAATTCACTAGTATGAATGGATGGATCCATGTTGAACTCCTGAACGCTGATATAATCTAGTAACATGCTAACTACCTCAGACATTGTAGGCCTGAGAGCTGGAGATGGACTAGTGCACAAGAGTGCAATCCTGATCATCTTCTCCGCTTCTTCCACGTCAAGGTCTGGAAGCAATCTTGGATCAACTAACTCCATAAGATTTCCTCTTCTCTGTAGAACAAGAGCCTGGCAATACAAGTAGCAGCATAAACATTGAAGAAATATATTCAAACTTTTCATCCCTAAAGCATATGATGTATCCTTACCCAGTCGAGAAGACAGAAGTAACCATCACTTGGACGAAATCTCGTGTTGTTTATTCCAGCAACAAGTTCCAATGTGACAACACCAAAACTGTATACATCTGCTTTGTAGGTTAGATGACCCCATAATGCATATTCAGGTGCCATGTATCCACTGCGAATGAATAATAAAAAGAAGTTTTCAGTGTCATCAAAAGTTACAGGACAAATACAAACACTATTATAGTTAGTGATAATAGTTGCAAACTATTACTCCCTGACAGAAGCATTTTCTTTTACTAACCAAATGCAAACTCATGAGTTCAACGACGTTGAATAAAATAAAGTCATCTATCTACATTGAATTAATGTGCAGTTTTAAAAGGAAAATTACTTGATATTCATGCTAATTTTATGTTTCAAGTGAAGAAATAGAGGCTATTCATGGTAGTAGATAAGTAACAGATGTAGACAATTGCCAAATAAAGTGCAAAGTAAGATTAGAACAAACAATAGGGAGGAAACTCACATAGTTCCAGCGACTCTAGTGATGATGTGAGTGTTATCATCTTCTTCAAGTTTTGCTAATCCAAAATCTGAAATTTTAGGATTGAGATCTTTGTCCAGAAGAACATTGGTTGCTTTGATATCTCTATGGACAACTTTCAAGGTTGATTCATCGTGCAAAAATACCAAGCCTTTTGCGATGCCAATGCATATGTTTCTCCTCGTTGAGAAATCCATATCCAACTGACATTCTTCCGGTCCTGCACTTGAAAACTTAGTTGCAATTATTATATATTTCCATCAAAAGATGCATGGTTATTCAGGAATTGCTAGAAGTGGGCAACGGAGGCGATCGTTCTAGCTGAAACGAACCACCTAAACTTTATTTGATCTGCTTCACCTTGCCCACCATCTCCCAAATTCCTGGATCCGCTATTGTATCAAGTATCAACATTTTGAAGATTTTCCTTTTACCATATAAAGCACGGGCAAGGTTGTTGTTCTCCATGTATTCGTACACTAGTAGTAATTGGTTTCCTTCAATGCAGCACCCATACAGTTTCACAAGATTTGGATGCTGTAAGCCAGATATTATCCCCACTTCATTTACAAACTCGCGGTTCCCTTGCTTTGATTTGGAAGAAAGCTGCTTTACAGCTATTACTGTACCATCCAACAATGTACCCTGAAGAAATAGTTAGATTATATATGACCTATATGTTCCAACTTTGAACCAACTTTTGACACCATATACCTTGTAGACAGATCCAAAACCACCTTCCCCAATTTTGTTTTCGGAATTGAAGTTGTCGGTGGCAGCTTTGATTTGCTTGAAGGTGAAAAACCCTGCACGCAAGTCCAATCCTCTTAGCTCTGCAAAAGAGAAGTTTGGAGATTTTTAGCAGTAAAAGCCTTTTGAAAGTTGGCATCTCCATCAAGAGGTACTGTAAGAATGATCTAGCAGAGGTGGCTCACATGACCTTTTTCCCTTGATATCTTGTTTCTACGGCTTTTCCACCAAAACAAACCAATGACCGCGAGAATGAGAAATAAGGCCGGAAGGGCTGCTCCGATTCCGATTAATATCTTCTTCCTTTCTTTAGATGGAGGCTTGAAATCTACATCACAGGAATATAGATTGACATACTGAAATCTTGTAGTTTCTTGTTCCTGCTATAAAATTCACATGCTAGAAAGTACCGGATTCCACAGAAATAGCAGATATCATAGGACCATAACTTCCTCGATTTGGTACAGCTGTTGATCCCTTGCCAGAATAGTGAAACCTTATCTCAAGAGTTTTATCTGTGACGGTTGTTCGAAATGATTGTATCACAGCTTTGTCAACTCCATTTGCCTCTTTCTCAATATCAAAATCCTTCAGTTTTTGTTCACCCTGCACCATATGGCAGTGTTGGAACCGAGATCACCTCAAAAAACCAACCAAGGATTGCCATACATTCATGCAGTACCTGGATATACACATCAAACATCCGCCTTCCAAGACTTTGAAAGGAACGGTTGCCCCTGAAAACTATCTCCGCAAAGTGAAGTTTAACAGTGTAGTTTCCATTTGCTAAGCAACGTCCATAGTAGGTGAGAGATAAAGGAGAAAGACGAGCAGTCATGTACAATCCTGAGTCATTTACTCGGAGAACGGATATATTATTTGCCACATAGTCTCCAATGCTAGAATTACGACCCAAAAAGTCTCCTGTACTACTTGTTCCCCAGTTTTCTCTAGTTTGGACGAATTTCGCAGGACCTGATGATTCTTCATCTCCTTCAAAAAAGATGTCTCCGATCTTTATCCCTCCACCACCACAGTTAACATGAAATGAGTACCAATCTGTGAAAAAAAAAAAATTGATTATCAGATGGCATTATGTGGATAAGATTCGATCATCTTAACTAAGAACATCAGTAACAGAATGTTTATTACCCTTTGAACAAGGAAAACTTCTCAGGCATTTGTCAAGCTCTCTGAAGTTGGGGTAGAGAGAGGCAACATAGATAATAAGTGATTATTATGAAAAACTACAATATAAACTACATGAAAACTTACAAGGGTTTTCCTTCATTATAGCCTCTGAACAAGTTCCTGATTTTATTTAAGAACACAAGAATATAAATTAAGCACAAGGAAACCTTAATGATATCATAGAAAAGAAAGTGTGGGAGAAAATGGCTCACAAAGTTTCCCGACAAGTCGACGGCACAGAAGTCTCTGTGAAGTTATTGTAAGAAAGATCATACTGGCTGCAACCGATGACACAAAGGATCGCCATTGTTATCTCAAACAAATTTATGAAATTTTTCCACCTTGCAGAAGCTGATAAATATCAATTACACGCATCAAAGGGACAAATTCAACGTACTATCTTGTGTCTCTGTTCTTTATCCACTCAGGAACTGTCCCCGTGAGAAAGTTTTGCGTCAGATACCTAACCAACCAGTAACACTTGATAAATGGAAAAGCAGAACTATCAACAATGATATTACAAATATTCCAGGAAAAGTTTTACTAAAGCGTTGCAGATCTAGTGAAAGCAACACATATTCCATGGCAGTACATGAATTTAGTTTCGAGTGCCCCAGCTTTGTCATTTCAAATTTACAGGAACTAAATGGCATGTTTCCCATGCTTGGATTTATGATGAAATTTTTTTAGAACAAAGCTGTCTTATAATTGAAAAAGAACAGCAGGCATAGTGTCCAGTTACGTGTTCTGTAGATTGCTGAGGCCTTCAAGATCCGGAATCTCTCCTGTCAACCTGTTAAAACTAAGATCCCTGCCATCATATACAGGAGTTTCAGAATTAATGCTTCTGTGAATTTCGTAATGGGAAAAGATGAGCACAATGTTAATGTAACAGGAACAGAAAGGGGAATTAAGAAGAACGCAAGAGAAGAAGTTTAGATGTATAATGAGTCAATCATCTAAAAGTACAAGGAAAAGTATGAGAGTGAGTCATGGCAAAAGTGTAACAATGCAGTGAAAATAAAAACATAGATACAGATATCAGACAAGAATTAGGATGAAAGGTTACAATGTTTTCAAAGCTGTCATATTTTTTAAGTCTCCCAGAATTTCCCCAGATAAGTTGCAGCTCCTAAGCATCCTGTAGAGAAGATACTTGTCTTTGAATTGATATTTCTGAGGAATGTAAGCTATCAAAATCTCCATAAATGGCAAAGCAGAACTATCAACAATGATATTACAAATATTCCAGGAAAAGTTTTAACTAAAGCGTTGCAGATCTAGTGAAAGCAACACATATTCCATGGCAGTACATGAATTTAGTTTTGAGTGCCCCAAGCTTTGTAATTTCAAATTTACAAGAACTAAATGGCATGTTTTCCCATGCTTGGATTTGTGACGAAATTTTTTTAGAACAAAGCTGTCTTATAATTGAAAAAGAACAGCAGGCATAGTGTCCAGTTACGTGTTCTGTAGATTGCTGAGGCCTTCAAGATCCGGAATCTCTCCTGTCAACCTGTTAAAACTAAGATCCCTGCCATCATATACAGGAGTTTCAGAATTAATGCTTGTGTGAATTTCGTAATGGACGAAAAGATGAGCACAATGTTAATGTAACAGGAATAGAAAGGAGAATTAAGAAGAACGCAAGAGAAGAAGTTTAGATGTATAATGAGTCAATCATCTAAAAGTACAAGGAAAAGTGTAAAAATGCAGTGAAAATAAAAACATAGAGACAGATATCAGACAAGAACTAGGATGAAAGGTTACAATTTTTTCAAATCTGTCATGTTTTTTAAGCCTCCCAGAATTTCCCCAGATAAGTTGCAGCTCCTAAGCATCCTGTAGAGAAGATACTTGTCTTTGAATTGATATATCTGAGGAATGAAAGCCATCAAAATCTCCAGATGGTTTTAGCATAACTATTGGTACTCACAATCTGTTCATTCCTGTCATATCTCCCAGCGATGGAAACTTCGAAGCTTCTCCATTCAAGTCACTGATTCTTCTGCACAGATAATCGTAATAATCACAATCATGTTCAATATAAAAAATGAACAAAGATGACTACATTAAGACACCTGGAAAAGATAAGTAGAAGATTTTTACTCACAGTTCAGTTAGATTCTTCAAAACCGAAATACTCGGATGAATCGGTCCTTCAAAACCACTGGCCTGCATCTCCCTTGTAGAGACATAAATCTATTAAGGTAACAAGCATAAATATGGCATCACAAATTATTCCTGTTTGACCAGAGGCCAGAACTTACAACTTTTGGAGGTTTGGCCAACTTAGAAAACTTGGTATTTTTCCAGTGAAGCCATTGCTGCTTAGCCTACTGCATTAACAAAAAATATCAATTGATTGGGTGGATTTTCTCTCATTACGCAAAAATTGATCTAAAATACTCACAGTTCCGTCAAGTTCGATAGATTGTTTAGCTCTTTCGGCAACTCACCAGTTAGATTATTGTCACTTAGGATGCTGCATTTGCCAAAAATAAGACGGATGTTATACCACCATCTATGTGAAAGTAAATCAACTTTCAATATCACATTAATGTCTCACAGGTTCTCCAAGTTGATCAGTTTCCCTAGCTCTGCCGGAACGGTCCCATTAAATAGGTTGCTCTCCAGGCTCCTGAAAACTTACTTAAATAGGCTTCATAACTAGACCGAGACATGAACTTAAACTAAAACATTTATGTGATACACACACAAAATGCCTTGTGTGTACATAAGAATGAGTTTCTCACATATATACAAGAGTAGTGATGTCTCCCAAATACTTCGGTATAGGCCCGGATAAGCGGTTTACAATGACAGACCTGCAAAAGCATCACACTTGATGAAAATGCGAACATCGAATATCATCAGAGTATGTAAAAAAAAAAAGGCTTTAGTTGAATCTCACATGTACTCCAGTTTGGTAGAAGCCCATTCTGGAGGTATTGTTCCACTAAGGTAATTGCGAGTAAGATCACTGCAAACATCAGATGAAGTCCTCAACACCGATATAAGTATCTAATATTTTGTCGAGTAATACTCATTGAAATTCAATATACATTGTCTTTAGATAAGTTAGCTTTGCCAGGGAAGGCGGGAGGACACCAGCTAAATCCTGTCCTTTGAGAAATCTGTCGGCAAAGAACCAGAATCATGTCAATGGCATGCCGGAATTACATCTAGAACCATGTTAAGGTGAATGATTTTAAGCATTCCACAAAAATATGGCTTGAGGAAATTATCTGAGCCCATGTTCATAAGTATTCCTATAGATGCATGCAAGATTTGATTATCTAGGATTTCACTGAAAGCACATTCTATGAGACTTGCACAGAGTTTAACAGCTAGAGGTGATTAATCCAAGATCAAAAGTCAATACAACGAGGCCAAGAAGTGAAAATTAACCTACATTTTTTGAACATGGCATGCTCCATCGGGGTAAGAACAATTACAGAGGACAGTATTGTTGTACCACGGCATATCAACCCTTCGTGGCGTCGTCCAATTCGAGTTTCCATCACAAGGATTAAGGTTGAAGTCCCAGTCCTTCTTTCCCAACTGATCAGCTATTTCAAGAAGAGCATTCTCTGCAAGATCATTCATAAAGATGAATTTACCCACACCAAAAAAAAAAGAAAAAGAAAAGGTGCCTCAGTATAAGAAAAGGGAAACTTACTTTCTTCCTCAGGGAGATTATTACTCTGACCGGAGATGAATCTTGCTTCCAAGCACAGGAGAATGATCAGTGTGTACCTGAAACAAAGTAGGAGTTCGAGAAAAGTCGACATCTCATTTCTCATATGACTTCAAAACTCACGAATGGTATGCATGCAAGCGACAATATATACTGAAGATGAGCCATAAAGTTTAATATTATACATATCTTTTAAAATTAAAACGAGGTGGGACCTTTAGTGATGCTGTAAGATAGTTTACATTATTCATTTGTTTATTCGTCCCGATTCACTGGAGTTTTATAATATTAATAATTATATCTTAATTTAATCATATCTTCTGTCATTTGAAATAAATCTTTAATTATTTACGTTACCTAGATCAAATCATTAATATAAAAATAATAATATTATCCCACATTTTTGTCTAATTATATTTACTAATTTTACAAAGTCTAAAATGTAATTTATGTTAGTCTCAGGTGAGGTATCTCAAGATACAAATATGAAATAGGATAATAAACTGGACACCGAAATTTTTACGTGAAAAATCCTTAAAATAATTATTAGAAAATTATTAAGGTAAAAATCACGGGGAAAATGAAAAATACGACTATAATATTTAGAGAATTACGCCGTATTTCCAAAGAGAAGCATACTCTGTCCAAAATTCCATAGGGATTTCTACTTTGCCTAATAATGCACTTGGCAGACAAGCAATTAATGCTGGTTTGTAGACTTGCTAACAATTTAACATTTTATTCCAAATCCAACCCAATTATCTTTATAACCAGGCCCTTTATCGTTGATCATCCAACGAGATAACAGCGAGACAAGAGATGCCGAGACCTTTATCTGGTATAAAGTTTTCAAGCTTTGGTCGACGTAACAAACTCCTCCCTAGACTAAGAAACGAACTCTATTTCTCGAATATCAGATAAACTGAGACCTGTAGTGATTAGTATCGACACCAACCATGAAATTCAAAGGCAGCCAGATCATGGTTGGGCCCTCTCTGAATTATTCTCCTGCGTTGAAAAATCAACAAAGAGAAGACAATAAATGCATTTTTCACTATTACGAAAAAAGAACAGCTTTTTGAGACCCTGGGCATTACATTGATTTTTCTTCCCTCGGAGAGGACAATCTAAGTGGTTCAGGTCAAAACTCTCAACTGTCGTGTTGCGGATTATTATATCTCCTTATTCGTTTTTCCGAAAAATACCATTTCTATTTAAGATAACTTTCGAACAAATGTGATACGCGATCACTTTTATTGAGGCGTGTGAATTGTCATGCAAATTTTGAACGTGGATTCTGAGACCCATTTTATGTGGGCTATGAAACAAGTCATCCCCCTGACAAACTAGAAGATTCAAGATAAAAATATTAAATTAGAGAATAAAAATAGACATCGAAATTTTTATATACAAAAGCTTCTAATAATTATTAGGAAAAAAACAACGTATAAATATTAGGACACCTGGTGGACGAGCAATTAATGTTTGTCTGTCCATTTGTTAGCATTACATTTTAAGAAAGAACGATCGGTTGTACATTTGTGGAGAAAAAGATAGTGATCCAAAAAATAACTTCGACTGTCTCCACTTTAACAATAAAAAATGTTTCAGCAATCTCTCAGTACACATATCTGTTCAAGAATGAAGATCAGAAAATATGATACTATTACATGATTCAAACCCTGAAATAAACTTTCATTTTGGGAGAATTTGTTTTATGTTTCCATTCTCTAACTCATCAAATCGGATTTCTATGCTTTAATTTGTCTCCTATAGTTTTTTTAGTTATTATGACCGGAATGTTTTTACATTTATCACTTGGGCAAATCCTTGATACATGGCTTTCAAACCACTTTTATTGAAATTCTAACATGATCATGATGGTAATGCTCTGGAAAAATGTGATTAAAGATCAACAGAATCCATAGATATTGCCTTAACCCAACCCTTGACTGACTAAGTTCAACTCCACAGCCGCACCAAAATGATGCATTTTCAGCTCCAATGGGGCTGTGTTATTCTGGTGAATAGCGCAGCTCCACAATTGTTAGCTCTGTGCCATTTTTATTGTCTTGTTTTAATTAACAGTTATTAAATTGAAAATATAAAAAATATTGAAGAAAAATTTAAAAGTAATATAAACTATATGTTCTAGTTAATCTTGATAATTCTAATAAATATTAATTTCCAATTAAAATTTTAATATATAATTGAAATTTAATTATATTGAAGTTAGATTCATTTCATGTTGTTCAATTAAATTTTATATATTCAATTTTTTATAGAGAGTTAATGTTTTTCTATGATAACTATGTCTTTGATGGATTGAAAAATTTATTAGTAAAGAGTTAATGTTATTTTTCTATGATAATTGTGTTGGGATAATTTTTTCTAATTTTTTTATTTCATCCTTATTTTTTTTCTATTATTGTTATCTTAACAATTTGGTAAATACCATATATTCACCAAACTAATAAAATCCGTAATTGTAAGTGGTAACAGGTGTATATATCCAATACGGGGATATATATAGTATATAATAAATAGAGATGGGGAGGGAGGATATAAAATCCTACCCGAATTGATTGTCATCCCTTTTAACATATCAACACGCCTTAATTATGATTTAGAATATCAAGTTAATTATACAGTTACATGTCTATTCTTATCCCCAAAATTACCATGCAATTTATAATCTTAACCTTCGTTGCCGTCTGTAATACCAAATCGGAGCAATGAACCAACCATTAAGGCATTGACTAATTTGATTGGCGATGCCATTCAACGCGTTAATGGAATTTCGATGCACATGCTAGAGTCCAGAATTTAAATTTCGTGACGAAGAAATTATTTAATTTACATTCTTGCTGGTTGTCTTCGATCTTTTGAGGATGCGAAAATGGCTGGAGCACACGATGTGACATATTTATGACTTTCTTTAATAAGAACATAAAACATTAAATTCAACCACAGACGTTCATGCGCGGTAATGAAAATAGTAACTAGATGTCCAAGAGGCACAGACGAGTTGGTAAGACTTTGTGTTATGTGGGAGTACCTTCTCCGACTTCACGGGTTCGATTCTCGTGTGGAATATATTTCCCATAAAACATTGTGGGATTATGCTTTGAGAGTTAGTCCTTTATATAAGTCCTCTCCCCCGGAACCCTGCCTACTTATGCATATATCTTTATTTAACATATGTATGGATTAAGGGGTATCTGACATATACATGGTTTAGCCCATTAATAGACCGTTTAAGACAAAAGAAAATACCAACGAGATGTGAACATTAAAAGATAATTCTTGCCTCTCCCAACGAAGGAATAAAGCTAAGCAGAAGTGGTGTTATTTTGGGTAGAATGAAAAAGGAGCTGATTAGAGGAAAAGGGCAGTGAGTAACTGATGGCCTCCAATTAGAATTGGATCACGTTAGATGTTGAAATTAAAGTAGAATGTTTCCTGTCTTGGTGTCAATTACTAAACCAGTCGTGTCAACTTATATCCATTACCATTAGGAGGTGAAGATAACTTGATAAGGTAAGAAAATAAATAAATCTCCGTGAATCTTCTAAATATCAACAAAAACTCACCTGTATTGTCTGCTAAAACATAGTAAATCTTAAATTAAACTCACTTCTCTGCTACTGCCGGAGAGCCACTCTAGATAATTGAATCCGTTCAAATAATTTTATCTTTACTACCTATTAAAACGGGAATCTTGAGTGGTTTTTATATCCAGATAACACAACTTCAATTTATTGGGCAGAGTATGCAGGGAGGGTTTTTCACCGTTTACTGTAAACCAAAAATTATTTTTAACAAAATACTGTAAAGTAGGGAAAATTAACAAAACAATACATCACGCCTTTGCAAATGGTATGATACATTGCTAATCACACCGTAAAAGAGAACGTGATTAGCATTTTTTTAAAAAAAAAACAAACAAGTCACGTCTATGCAGAAGCACATGACTTGCTTTATTTGAAAAAAAAAAAAGAATTTAGTCACACCCTCTCGCAGGGCGTGATACTTTATTTTAAAAACGTAGCCTTCCTGAATTTCGAGACGTAGGAGGCAAATTTAGTTTTCGAATTTACCGACGCGCGGTATCCCTTCTTCTCTCATCTATGTAATAAAGTGTTCTCTTCGGATTAAACATACCTCAAAAATTTATTCCCATCTTGATGTGTTTCTTTTCCCTCATCTTGCTGTGTTTGCCTTGCTGTTTTTCTTTCCCACCTTGCTGTTAATTGAAGGTATGTATAAATTTTTTTAATTGGTTATATTAATGATGGAATTTATACGTATTACACATTAGTATCATGTTTCGTATTTTAATTTTTCTTGTAGATAAATTTGGTGTGAAAATTCAATTAAGGTACGTAAAAGAAATATTGGACTTCATTTTAAGGTACGCATTATGTTAAATATTGAATTTATTATCAAATTCATTATTTGTTTTTGTATTAATGTTTAAAATTTAAATTTATGTCATGATAATGTTGTTTACCGTGTCTTGTAGTATTAAAATGTTCGTTGCTTCTTTTAATATCAAAATGTGCATAGTGTAGTCATCTCGCCACGGTTGTTTCACAGCTATGCTTCACATTCCTTTTATTTTTTGTTGTTTATTGTCCCACTGTCGCACACGGTGTGACATGTTTTTTTTAAAAAATTTAAACATCTAATTTCACTAAACACGACAACTTGGATAACAACTTAAGAGTTCGTCGATCGGATAATTTGATTTGGGATATCTGAAATACGGGTGTATTTCACCATCGTGTCCAATCATATCTAAATGAAATGAAATTTTACGGAATCCTATGTTGTGAAGATTGCATTTATGACAATCATTTGATTATTGCTCATGCAGAGAGATGGTGTCGGGAGACTCATACTTTCACCTTAGAATTGGTGAGGCAACAATCACACTACAAAGATGTTACTTTAATTTAGAGGGTGAATGTTGAAAGTGACCATATTATCGGTACTGATGTGTCATGCAAGTTTTCAGTATGACAGAGTTATGGTTATGATTAGTTAGGTTTTCTGCCAATGTAGCTTGACTATAGAGCAAATAGTATCAAGCTGACAACTCTACACGCACACTATACGCAAACAATAATAGACGATGACAACTCTGACATAGAACTGGCACAGTACGCACATTGTGTAGCGCTCATGATTATTGGTGGTTGCATACTACCAGATTCGATCTGAAGGTTGTGCAGTGAAGCTGTTGTACTCGAAACTTTTTACTAGATATACGGAGGGTCCATAGTTATAGTTGGGCAAGAGCTATTATAATAGTAACGAGATGTAACACCCCAGATTTAACGACTGTCCCGCCTGTATCAACACTGGTCTTTCCAGCGTTTTTTGTCCTCACTCGCACGCACCTTGAGAAACTTCTCAGGGGATCACTCATCTCAAAATTGTCTCAAGTCAAGCACACTTAACTTTGAAGTTCATAAGTGATGAGCTCACGAAAAGAAGATGCACATTTTTTATACGAGTAGTACCAATTAAATCTGATAAGCCTTTCTCAACTAAACTCAATTACGTCTATAACTTCTCAGTATCATAATCCCTCTCATTCCGGTGTGGGATCGATTCATTCATGTGTCCCTCACCTCTAGAAGCCTGCCAGGAGCCGTTCATTGTCCGTACAACATCTTGGCACCGACGATCACTCCCCGCCCTCTTTGAGCCTCGGACCTCACATGTCCACCAGCTTCCGCTTGGTTCGTCCCCGACCCACACTGTACTAAGAGAGGTCGGCTCTGATACCAACTGTAACACCCCAGATTTAACGATTGTCCCCACTATACCAACACTGTTCTTTCTAGCGTGTTTTATCCTCACTCGCACGCACCCTGAGAAACTTCCCAGGGGGTCACCCATCCCAAATTGTCCCAAGTCAAGCACGCTTAATTTTGGAGTTCTTAAGTGATGAGCTCCCGAAAATAAGATGCACCTTGTTGATATGAGTAGTACCAATTAAATCTGATAAGCCTTTCTCAATTAACCTCAATTACATTTATAACTTCTCAGTCTCGTAACCCCTTTTATTTCGGTGTGGGATCGGTTCATTCATTGCCACTTCGCCTCTAGAAGCCTGTCAGGAGCCGCTCATTGTCCGTGCAATCTCTTGGCACCGACGATCACTCCCCGGTTTCTTTGAGCCTCGGACCTTACATTATCGATTCCTCCACAAAATGAAATCAGTAAAACTAAATAAAATTTGTAGAAGTGATAGTTTATATATTACCTGAATAAAAAAAAATTATTCATTATATTTAAATAATAGCAGTTCCAGTACATTATCTACATGACAAAATAACTACAACAAGTTATTTATATATTAAAATCATTGTTAATATGATTTACTTGAAAAGAATTACCAATTTCAGTAAAAACATAATATATATCATTTAATATTGTATAAATTTATAATAAACTAAAATTAATATATACTTCAAACGAAGGCTAGCAAAATAAAAAAACAAAAGTTCCGAGTAGATAGAAATTGTGAGAATAACACTAGACGAAGACTACTGAAGAATGAATTTTGATAACACCGAAGAAGAAACTTTGATAACACTGATGAAGCAAATTTCGAATTTTGATAACACTCGGTTCCGATGAGAATTGAGAGAAATGTCGGTCCTGTATATAGGAAGGAGCGGGAATAAAGTTACAATAAAAATGACGTCGATTCGCAAGATATGAGTAACTTTTCAAAATACGTCATGCTGACAAATTTTAAGAAAGTTTATCACGCCTAGCGAAAATGGGTGACTTTATTATTTTTTAAAAAATTAAATGTAGTCCCGTCGATTGCGAAGTCGACACTTTGACTTCTAAATAATTTGTTAAAGTTAGTCCCGTCGTTTGAGACGACGCGGTACCGTATTTTGATATATATATATATATATATATATATATATATATATACATATCTGATATCCTCCATAACCAACTAGGGGTGTTCAAGTGCAGATTGGTTCGGTTTTGGATGAAAATTTGAACCAACCCAATATATATAGCGGTTTATAAAATTTGAAACCGAACCAATCCATTAATTATTTAAACCAAACCAACCCTAACAAGAATTTCGGTTTGATTTGATTCGGTGTGGTTTGGATTATTGATTTAATTTTTAGGTTTCATAATAAATTAGAGTATACAACATTACTATATGATAATATAGTAACTAGACTAAAAAAGTACTTAACTTGAACATATTAAATATCAGTATAGTAAAGTATTTTGTAAAACACATGTGTATGTATTATCTAATGCAAACTTCAACAAAAGGAGAGATTCAGACAGAACATATACATTTCTCGCAACTGAGGGTAATACATAGACACCCACACTCGAACTGTATTACATGGTGCACAATTGAATTTGAAGAGGCCTATTGTATATATTATTTTTTTCCAGAGTCAAATGTAAAGGCTCATTTATGCTTCTTATCGACAGATTTGGAAGGTCTAGAATTGCAAACTATTGCATTTACGCTGAAACAAATTAGAACTGCTACCAATAACTTTGATGCTGCAAACAAGATTGGAGAAGGTGGTTTTGGTCCTGTGTACAAGGTAGTTTTTTACAACAAATTTCTTTGTTATTTAGTCCCCTAATTCCTATCATCTGATGGAGAAACTGTCGCAGGGTCTACTGTCTGATGGTACTGTAATTGCAGTGAAGCAGCTCTCCTCTAGATCAAAACAAGGAAACCGTGAATTTTTGAATGAGATTGGCATGATTTCTTGTTTACAACATCCGAATCTTGTTAAGTTGTATGGATGCTGTATTGAAGGAGATCAATTGCTGGTGGTATATGAGTACATGGAAAATAATAGCCTTGCCCATGTTTTGTTTGGTAGTTATTGACCTATTCAATAAATTCTCTCTTGTCTAATGTATCTTTTGCCTTCATTAGCCCGTAACATTTGTTGGATGATACTTTCCAGGGTCAAAGGAAAGCCGGTTGATTCTGAACTGGCCAACTCGGTATTCAATCTGTATTGGAATTGCTAGAGGATTAGCTTTTCTTCACGATGAATCTAGACTGAAAATTGTTCATCGAGACATCAAAGCTACAAACGTGCTTCTAGATAAAGATCTAACCCCCAAAATATCAGATTTTGGGTTGGCTAGGCTTAACGAAGACGAGAATTCACATATAAGCACCAAAGTAGCTGGAACCATGTGAGCTTATCTCATTGACTGTGAATCAGTTTGAATTCCTCCCAAGTACCTTGACATATTTTTGCAATCTTGATGGCAGAGGATACATGGCACCTGAATATGCATTATGGGGTTATCTGACAGACAAAGCCGATGTTTACAGCTTTGGAGTTGTCATCTTGGAGATAGTCAGTGGCAAAAGCAACAACAATTACATGCCCAGTCATAACTTCATTTGCCTTCTAGACTGGGTAAGATAAAAATAATTTGAAATTAGATTCAGCACTACTTCTCTAGACCCAGCGTCTGTTGTTGATTGAACAGTAGAACACAATTATTTTGTGCTATACATCAACCTAATTCAAGTTTGATTGCTACATCATCACATAGGCAGCCAAGGAAAACCAGTAGGAGCAATTGTAGGTCCCGACATCCATTTACATCTAAAAAGTTCTTCAAGACCGTTGCTTTCCGTTAAGATAACTGTACATCTGCAATAAATTTGCAGGCCAATCACTTACAAGAAAACAAAAACATTGAAGAACTAGTGGACGAGGGACTGGATGCGCAAGCGGACAAAGAGGAAATAGAAAGGGTGGTGAAAATAGCACTCCTGTGCACAAATTCCACCCCATCTATCAGGCCTACAATGTCTGAGGTTGTCCAAATGCTTGAAGGTAAAATGGCCGTTCCAGATACGATACCAGAAGGAAGCACATATACCAACGATGTCCGGTTTAAAGCCATGAAAGACTTCAACGAAGAGAGGCGAAGCCTAAGTTCTGGTACAACGCAAAAGCAAAATTCGATTATGATACGAACAGATGCAAGTTTCACTTCCTCTAGCTCTGGTTTCCACGAAACCACTAGAGATACCAGATTCCGTTGATGAACCATGTTTTTATTTCGTGCTGTATATTTTGTAACTTATATATTTTAGAGGGTGTGAAGATCTGTTTTATGGGAACTCTCCTTCCTACTGCTTTTCACTCGTTAGATTTTGTTTAGAAGAGGATCGCTGTACATTGTACACGTATGAGCATTGTTGTAAAATAATTTTATATTTTTGAAGGGGTCAGTAACATGTAGTGCAGCAGTATTTTAGAGTGCTTGATAGAATTATCTGTGTTGTAATCGAAGATCCTCACGAAAGAGGCATCACTCACAAGTTGATTTCTTTTAGAAAGTGAATTATTGCATTGATGTGGGTTAAATATTTACACACATCCAATGAACGTGTGGGTAGGGATTCAAAGGTTGGAGATATTTTTCATCAAAAAGAAGGTGATCCAAAGAGTTCCAGATCCATCCGAGGAAGCTGATGCCTTTTTCCTAGGATTCGCATGTTTCATCTCACGTGATGATGTTTTGGAAGGACGAAGAAGTAAGGAAACTTCCATTACAGCGTTCCATTATTGCGCTGGTAAAATAAATAAAAGTCAGAGATCGAAAATCTTGGAAAGTATCCGATCATTTATCCTCCTCCAATGTAGAACAATTAGTCTTGGAAGTGGACCTTTACTATATATATATATATATATATATACGATACCTGCACAACTAACTTCCCCACCTCCTTTCCCGCCTGCTACGTGGCATCACGTGATTGGTCCGAATTTATAAAAAGCAGAACAAAAATATTGAATTTAAAATATTGGTCCATTCACATGGCGACACGTGTTAGTCAGGGGAAGGAGGTGGGGAAGTTGGTTACAAAAATATTGAATATAAAATATTGGTCCAATCACATGGCGACACGTGTTAGTCGAAGAAGGAGGTGGGGAAGCTGGTTATGTAGGATATCAGATCCGTAACCAACTTTCTCACCTCCTTCCCCCGACTAACACGTGTCGCCATGTGAATGGACCGAAATTTTAAATTCAATATTTTTGTTCTGCTTTTTATAAATTCGGACCAATCACGTGATGCCACGTAGCAGGCGGGAAAGGAGGTGGGGAAGTTAGTTGTGCAGGTATCGTATATATATATATATATATATATAGTAAAGGTCCACTTCCAAGACTAATTGTTCTACATTGGAGGAGGATAAATGATCGGATACTTTCCAAGATTTTCGATCTCTGACTTTTATTTATTTTACCAGCGCAATAATGGAACGCTGTAATGGAAGTTTCCTTACTTCTTCGTCCTTCCAAAACATCATCACGTGAGATGAAACATGCGAATCCTAGGAAAAAGGCATCAGCTTCCTCGGATGGATCTGGAACTCTTTGGATCACCTTCGTTTTTGATGAAAAATATCTCCAACCTTTGAATCCCTACCCACACGTTCATTGGATGTGTGTAAATATTTAACCCACATCAATGCAATAATTCACTTTCTAAAAGAAATCAACTTGTGAGTGATGCCTCTTTCGTGAGGATCTTCGATTACAACACAGATAATTCTATCAAGCACTCTAAAATACTGCTGCACTACATGTTACTGACCCCTTCAAAAATATAAAATTATTTTACAACAATGCTCATACGTGTACAATGTACAGCGATCCTCTTCTAAACAAAATCTAACGAGTGAAAAGCAGTAGGAAGGAGAGTTCCCATAAAACAGATCTTCACACCCTCTAAAATATATAAGTTACAAAATATACAGCACGAAATAAAAACATGGTTCATCAACGGAATCTGGTATCTCTAGTGGTTTCGTGGAAACCAGAGCTAGAGGAAGTGAAACTTGCATCTGTTCGTATCATAATCGAATTTTGCTTTTGCGTTGTACCAGAACTTAGGCTTCGCCTCTCTTCGTTGAAGTCTTTCATGGCTTTAAACCGGACATCGTTGGTATATGTGCTTCCTTCTGGTATCGTATCTGGAACGGCCATTTTACCTTCAAGCATTTGGACAACCTCAGACATTGTAGGCCTGATAGATGGGGTGGAATTTGTGCACAGGAGTGCTATTTTCACCACCCTTTCTATTTCCTCTTTGTCCGCTTGCGCATCCAGTCCCTCGTCCACTAGTTCTTCAATGTTTTTGTTTTCTTGTAAGTGATTGGCCTGCAAATTTATTGCAGATGTACAGTTATCTTAACGGAAAGCAACGGTCTTGAAGAACTTTTTAGATGTAAATGGATGTCGGGACCTACAATTGCTCCTACTGGTTTTCCTTGGCTGCCTATGTGATGATGTAGCAATCAAACTTGAATTAGGTTGATGTATAGCACAAAATAATTGTGTTCTACTGTTCAATCAACAACAGACGCTGGGTCTAGAGAAGTAGTGCTGAATCTAATTTCAAATTATTTTTATCTTACCCAGTCTAGAAGGCAAATGAAGTTATGACTGGGCATGTAATTGTTGTTGCTTTTGCCACTGACTATCTCCAAGATGACAACTCCAAAGCTGTAAACATCGGCTTTGTCTGTCAGATAACCCCATAATGCATATTCAGGTGCCATGTATCCTCTGCCATCAAGATTGCAAAAATATGTCAAGGTACTTGGGAGGAATTCAAACTGATTCACAGTCAATGAGATAAGCTCACATGGTTCCAGCTACTTTGGTGCTTATATGTGAATTCTCGTCTTCGTTAAGCCTAGCCAACCCAAAATCTGATATTTTGGGGGTTAGATCTTTATCTAGAAGCACGTTTGTAGCTTTGATGTCTCGATGAACAATTTTCAGTCTAGATTCATCGTGAAGAAAAGCTAATCCTCTAGCAATTCCAATACAGATTGAATACCGAGTTGGCCAGTTCAGAATCAACTGGCTTTCCTTTGACCCTGGAAAGTATCATCCAACAAATGTTACGGGCTAATGAAGGCAAAAGATACATTAGACAAGAGAGAATTTATTGAATAGGTCAATAACTACCAAACAAAACATGGGCAAGGCTATTATTTTCCATGTACTCATATACCACCAGCAATTGATCTCCTTCAATACAGCATCCATACAACTTAACAAGATTCGGATGTTGTAAACAAGAAATCATGCCAATCTCATTCAAAAATTCACGGTTTCCTTGTTTTGATCTAGAGGAGAGCTGCTTCACTGCAATTACAGTACCATCAGACAGTAGACCCTGCGACAGTTTCTCCATCAGATGATAGGAATTAGGGGACTAAATAACAAAGAAATTTGTTGTAAAAAACTACCTTGTACACAGGACCAAAACCACCTTCTCCAATCTTGTTTGCAGCATCAAAGTTATTGGTAGCAGTTCTAATTTGTTTCAGCGTAAATGCAATAGTTTGCAATTCTAGACCTTCCAAATCTGTCGATAAGAAGCATAAATGAGCCTTTACATTTGACTCTGGAAAAAAATAATATATACAATAGGCCTCTTCAAATTCAATTGTGCACCATGTAATACAGTTCGAGTGTGGGTGTCTATGTATTACCCTCAGTTGCGAGAAATGTATATGTTCTGTCTGAAAGAGTTATCTTCACATCCATGAATAAATTAAAGAATGCCAATGGATTACAAATAAAGACATGTTCTATCATATTTGAAGGATTCTCTAGATTACCTAACCCTGATTGTCTCCTTCTTGTTAGATAACCTTTCCACCAAAGGATGCCTAAAATTGCCAAAATAACACACACCAAAAGCACTGCAGCAACAATGTAAGCAGTAACATTCTTCTTTTTGCCGTATGAACAAACTTTGAAATCTGCAAAGAAAAATTGACATATAAATAAAAATACCCAATGAACTAAATTTTCATAAAACATCTCTCCACTGGATTCAATTTTATTTGATGCTAGTATGTTACATTGGTAGTATAAGGTAATGCAACTGTATTTGGTATTTCTAGGATATAACATAGGAAGATCAGTCACAACCATACCAAGACATATCGACAAATTCTACCAAAAGATGTCTTTGAATTATATCCACTATCATCAGTTGAGAACTAAATAAACAAAACCAGCATGTAAATGACGGTATCACAAACTTTACATAGAAAAAACAAACAATAAATAAGGCAAGATTTGACCGCAAATACCACTTGTAGTACATTGTGAACTCCTAAAGTAAAGTTTCTTAACTAATTTTCCCAAACTCCTAGCATAAGATAACAGCTGAAAGCAACTATAAAAACCCATTGACTGCTTTACGAATATATTACCATGTTCTCCTTCTTCTTCTCCTTCAGATGGTGTGAGATGCATTTAACAAGTAATGCAAGTCACAAAGTCTCACTTAAATCTTGAGATATTATTAAATTTATTAACAAAATAGAATTTTTAGTCCAGTTCAAAATTTAGTCCAGTACTTTTGGACTGGACTTAAAAGAGTATAGCCGTACAGATTAGTCAAGTTACTAGAGCCACTACATTAGCTGTGTGTGAACCAATTCTAACCAAGGAAGAAAATCATTCTCAGTTCTGTGGAACAGATGCAGTTGCTCGAGTTAAGGAAGACTATAAGAACCAAAAATGACGGCATTCATACAAGAGCCTGGAAATGCCAGTAAACTATATCCTATCTGATCTCATACAGTAGAATCCATCGACGTGTTACAAGAAGTGGCATATTTTCAACAAACAATAAACGGCATTTTGGTCAGTAAGTAAAGTAACATTGAGAAAAGGACAGCAAAGAGAATGATAAGAAGAACTAACCAGAATTTACAGAAATAGCTGATATAAGTGGACCATAATCTCCTCTGTTCGGAATTCGTAAAGTCCCTTTACTTGCCCAGTAAAATCTGATCTCCAAGGTACCATCTTCCACTGTGGCATTAAAACTTCTAAGCACAGGTCTTTGAGCTCCATTGGCCTCAACTTCAATGTTGAAATTTTCCCTGACTAGTTTTCCCTGTCAGAAAAATGGAAATATCAGTAAAATAACACAAGTCAAGGTGCAGATTGCGATTCATTTTCTCAAATAAAGAACCTGGATATATATATCAAACATCCGCCTGCCAAGACTGTTATATGTATCATCACTGGTGAAAATAATTTCAGCAAAATGCAGGGTCACATTGTAATTCCCATTTTCCAGGCAGTAATGAAAATATGTCATTGAAAGAGGGCTAAGGCGTGCCGTGGCATATAATTCAGACAGATTTGAAACTGATGTAACTTTGATGGAACGCGAATTTTGATAATTAGGTTCATCCATGAAATCTCCGGTGCTAGTAAAGCCCCAAAAGTTAGCACTCGAATATTTTGCAGAATCACCACCTAAGTCTCCTTCATAAGTAACTTTTCTATTGCCTTCATTGATGGTTAAATCTTCCCCACCACAATTAACGTGTAACGAGCACCTATCTGTCATAGGCAAACAAAGAACTCTAGATAACAACGTTTATAATTCTCATTTTTGTACAAACAAAAAGCTATTAAGAAGCTCTAATCAAAATCCGAAGTACGAATGATAGAATCAAATTTTGTTAACATAAAAAATATACTACTTTTCAGGGAAGAAAAGGATAGCATACTTACATCTAGGACAGAATAAATCCTTGGTACATGGAAGGATTCGTCCTCTATTGAAGTTCAAGTATGGGAGGAGTTAGCATAAGTAGAGAACTCAAGTCTACCCACTTGCTATATTTGAGACATCAAAGAGGCAAAAAAACATTGAGTAGCCAAAATGCATCTTACGGTGTGTTCACTGTTGAAGAGCCTTTGTACAAATTAACGATTCGATTCCTACTAGAGAACAAAAACAACAAAAAAAAACTAAATATATTGGAAAAGTGAGAGTTAAATCAACTTAATAGAAATACTAAAGGATCTACATGTTTGGCTGACAAGCAGGATCATCAGGGCCTTGCAAAGTAAAGTTGTTGTAAGACAGGTCACTGTGTCAAAACAGATAAGCTAGTTGTCATTATCTGGATAGTAATATGATGACAATGCAATAAGAAGCATCTAATAACTAATTTTTAATAATGTAAACATTTGTCAACTATTCAGGGTTTTAGCAACATGGAAACAGACTTGAACATTAAAGACAAATATTATTCAAGTAAGTCCCTTTAACTTTACGATTTCAATTTTGAACATCCGACAGAAAACTTTTCAGAATTCACCAAAAAAACAATTGGTCTGTCAAGTGTCCAGAAATGATCCTTAGAAGGAGAATTCGAATTCAAACTGTTGATGTGAAGAATCAAGCATAAAAGGCAAGAACTGTTAGTTTCATGCCAAGAATTTGAAAGGATGTACATTGTTTAGATTATGAAATAAAACAAACCAAGAACATAGGATCATGATCATTAAAATCCAAAACATACATGTTGCCTCCATCCTTCAAGATTGTTCCAGGTATATTTCCACTTAGCATGTTGCCAGTTAAAACACTACAACAGTAAGATCATGTGATTAGAAAAAGAGAGAGCCAATAATAACATTTCTGGTTCAGAAAATGCGCCAGAAAAGAAGTGAACCATGGTAAGTAAGAAGAGAAAGCAGGATTAATAACATATTGTCATGCTTCCATCAGGGTAGATTCTCTCTCAAAATTATACTTTATACAAAGAAAACAAAGCAGGACATTGTATTAACACTCACACAAACTTCAGGTTTCTGGCAATGTTATTTCGAATACCTCCCATTAACTTATTGAAACTGACATCCCTGTCAGTGAGAACAAATACAAATATAGTCAACAAGATTTAGAACATCATTTTTCATCAATGCTTGGATAAATAGTTTTTATTTTTCAAAAAAAAAATTGTGATTGATAGAGAATATGATCACAACACAACAGTCAAATTCATATCCGAATGATACATTAGCATGAGTATAACTAAATGTGATGGAATTTTAATCATTCTGAGGAGAGATCAAGAATCAAATGGATCATACTATCAATTTCCATAAAATAGGCATTCAATATACAAAACCAGTAAATTCCTGCATTGTCAATCTTCTCCAAGATGATGAGGGGCCTCATTTCCTTCCAACTAAGCATAAAACGAAGTTACATTTACAAATCAAATTGTTATGACATGTGTTTTACTTAGTTTACCATATCAACTCAAGGAACACCTTTAATTCGTCTTTTTTTCACTTCATCTTAAGGAAATTCAGGTTCACTTGAGTGGTAACAGCTCTGTTCTATGAAAGCAAGAAAAGAACTTGAAAAGCCCATCAAACTCAAGTGGTTGTTGTTTGACAGTCATCGGTGGATAGATGGTGTATCTGGACCAAAATACGACAAAAACAGTAAACATAAAGGAGAAAGAATAATAAAGGAGGAAAAGAAGCAAGTTCCCAAAAAAAGTCAGAGATTCAATTCTGCAAAAGAAAAGACAATAATATGGTCAAATGTGACCTCCAAAAGCAGGCGACAATCTAGAGACCCATAAACAAGAGAGGCATGGAAAGAGGGTTGCTTTTGACAAGAGTGAAGATAAGGAGGTCGAAAAGCCACCAGGAAAGTTATTAACTATCAGCAATATAATGTTACTCACAACATTTGCAGAAGTCTGAGTTTCCAGACATATGCAGGGATCTCCCCAGTAATGTTACAATTTCTCAACACCCTACAAAAGAATAAACCATTATAGAGGTAATAATAATGATGATGAATCCTCTTTGACGAGATAGTTTAATTTTGGCATACAGTGTCTCCAAGCGAGTGGAGCTCCGTAACAACGGAAATTCCTGAGGTGGCCCTCTTAAATCACTAATTCTCCTGTAAAAGATGATTTATCAGAAGCCTTTTTGACAGGTATGCAAGAGACGGGTCAGGAGAGTAAAAGATAGGTATGAAAATTAGTATTGTAAAATACTTACAGGTCGGTCAATGCATTCAGATAAGATATGTTTAAGGGAATAGGCCCTTCCAGTCCACTAGCTTGCATTTCTCTTCATTAAACATTTAAACATTCAATTACCATAAGAGGTACATAAAGAAGAACTGAACTAAGAGCGCCTTTTGTCAGGATAGATACGAGATTATAAAGAAAAGGTTTTTGTAACCTTTAAATAGAAATTTACCACAAAATTCAAAATAGTAAATGTGAAGATATCTTACAACTTGTTAAGAAGTCTCCATTTGTGAATGAAGTCAGGGATTCTACCACTTAAGCCTAGATCATTTATCCTACTGCAATACAGTAGCAATATCATTCAACAAACCAGAGAATTTCAACACTAAATTAGATTAAAGATGATAATACAATGTACTTACAAATCAATTAAGTTAGTTAATTCTGAAAAAGACATAGGCAACTGCCCTGTTAATTGGTTCGAGGACAACATCCTGTGATTCAAGCAACAGCCATAAACAATGAATTGCTGGTCATAGGCCTATAAATCACAACTATGATTTAAATATTAGTATTACACAAGCAGTTCTTACAGGGTTTTCAAATTAATCAGCCTCCCAAGCTCAGAAGGAATAGTCCCAGAAAATTGATTGACTTCAAGGTTCCTGGTCAAATGTCAACAATTGAATTCTTAACACTGCACAATTATTTTCCTTACGTTGAGCCAAACACGGACAATCGTAAGAACTCTGGCAGCAGTATTCAAAGGTAAAATCACAAATTTGAGCTAGTTATTTCTTCCTTTCCAATTTGTACTATCCTTCCATTAAAATTGAAACACGATAAAAGCAACATTTAACTTCCTCAGACAGCAAATATGGCATTACCCACACGGTTTCTTCTAATTAACATTTGTCAGTCATGAATTATGTCAGAAGCAAGTAAGCGGAGATTTAAGGCATACAGGTACGTGAGGTTTGTCATGTTTCCCAAGAACTTCGGAATTTCCCCTGATAGGCGGTTTACAAGAACAGATCTGCATAACATTTTAAATATTTATAGTTGTACAATAATGCATAAAAACTAACAATTATAAGATGAACCGTACATAAAATTCAATTGTGTAGAAACCCATTCTTCTGGAATTGTACCAGTAAGGAGGTTGTAGGCAAAATCACTGAAACAAACCAAAAGTCAGATTATGTTGAGCCAATCTAAGCATGAAACTCGCATAAAATGTATAATCTAGAAATCATACTGGTCTTGTAAACTTACACATCTTGGAGGTATGGAAGCTTCACAATTGATGGCGGAAGAGTCCCGGGAAGATTTAAGCTCTTAATGACACTGCAATAGAGGAGCAAATGAACATAGATTGTAAGCTCACAGTCAGTGAAAGGGAAAAATCACGAAGATATTTGCCTTCTACCACATAAGGGAGTCAAAAAGAAATCCATCATGTCAAAAATGAAATCCATTGAAGAGTAATATGTCCATTTCTCACTGAATGCTAGCACTCACTTTTAAGAACTATGACTAATGAAATCATACAATTTCCACGCAGAAAAATGATGAACGTCCCAATGTTAATCTGATCTTGGATTCACTGGAAAGTTAGGCATGATTCGACTGCAGCCACCTAAATAAGCCTAGTTACCCTTATTCGAAAATCGCAAACCAAGCAGCTAGGATTTCATGCAC
Source organism: Dorcoceras hygrometricum (assembly GCA_001598015.1). Lineage (NCBI taxonomy): Eukaryota > Viridiplantae > Streptophyta > Magnoliopsida > Lamiales > Gesneriaceae > Dorcoceras > Dorcoceras hygrometricum. The sequence continues at coordinate 32,168 of KQ995273.1, forward strand.
AGGTATCTCACTCCAGGGGAACCAACTATATAACAAAATCTTGTACGACAGAATTTAATCAAAAATGGTACGATGCCAACCCGCTGCAAATAACCCATCAAAACTTGTTGTAAGTAAATTTTTAAAATTGTAATGCTATATGACCTTCAAATTTTGGAACCGTACATCAACTAAAATGATAATGGCAACATTTTTTTAAATCAACGTAGCTTTTGAGAAAACTAAATATGAGCACCATACACTCTTATAACATGGCAGACTGTGTTGTTGGCAAAACTACAGTCACAATCCACATAACCGTCGGAGCCACTCAGAGCTGTTTGTGACATCCCAACCATCTCAACTTCACATAAATCACCATTGAATCTCCAAAATGTGGCGCCAAGTTCATTGGCTATTTGTTGTAGGGCATCCACTGATCAAAATTAAAAAAAAAAGCATGAAATAATTTGAGAGGATAATCAGCCAAAACTTGAGAGCTTGCAAAATAACAGTGCCCTTGATGAGAAAGTATAAAAAACATGTACTACGTGAGCAATAAAATTTTTCCTTTTATTTATAAATAAATACAGCTAAGTCGAAGACTTAATCCATCATTTTTTAACCTTAAAAGTTCCCGATCAAGTTAACAAGACTAATCCTCGAATACCGCAACTTACCTTTACCCGCTTAGCTGAAAATCATCCAACCGGCATGAGTAAACATGCTTTCCTTAGCCATGATTTCCCCAAACTCACAATCAACATAGAAGCACGTAAACTAAAAAGACGATGAATACAAATTTAACTTGTCGCCAAGTTCTTTCTCAATTCCAGGCCCCAACTCAATACTAACAACATACTTAACATTTTTCTTCACCAAATTATTAATCGGACTCACTTCAGTCCCATACATTTTGAATCTTCTGTTACTCAATCTTGAGTATCACGGAAACCAGTCTCTCTCATTCACTTCAGTTTCACATAATCCGCCTAAGAAGAGTAATACTCTACAGATTAAAAGGAGTAAAAGCCAGTTTGCTTACCTTCTTCTTTTGGCACCACCTGTGATTCAGACCATTTCAGTAACCCGAAACAACACGCTGCTACAAAAACACAAGAAACAGCGACAGAATTCCTAAACAGCATCCTAAAGAATCAAGATTCAAGATTTATTTACGTACACAAACAATTTGCAAAACGGACAAATGAATTTAGATACCCTATCGCAATAACTATGAACAGCGGGTAGATTTCAGTCGGTTTAAAGAAACAGTATAGTTAAATGTGACAGGAGAAAAGAAAACAACTTCGACGAAAACTCGGTAATAATCTTTCCAAATCTGTTCTACAGACTACTACAAAAAGGTACAGTTGCTTTCAAGTAGACTAATTTTTCATATATATATGTAATAATGGCTGCAAAGTTGGCAGCTTTGGACATGGCTGATGCCGAATTTTTCTTCTCCTCGTTAATTAATAAGTGAACAAGAAATTTCTCCGCTAGCAACTGAATTAGACCGCGTACGTACTAATAATAAGAATTTAAATACTATTAATTGAAAGAAGAACATTGATTTTGTTTTTTAATGATCAACGGTATTTATTGTAATCATTTAATTATCAATTGGTGCTCGCTGAAATTAAAGGTGTTTAAAGGAATAATCCATTGACCAAGAGAAAAATCTTGTGTGGTCCAAGCATGTATTTGGAAATGAGAAAATGATGTGATCTAGGTGTGATAATGTGATTATTGCCAAAATGATCCGATATGTTTCAATTATTATCAAAATGATGTGATTTTTTTTTTTTTTCAAATTGGGCTAGTACAAATTCCAAAAATTTGATATAACATGATGTTTTAAAGTTACAACGTACATTTGTTTTTACATTGGATATGTTCATTAATTAATCATTATTATAACGACGTATTGGATCTGGAACAGATTAATTGTAAGTTTGATTAATATAAAACTTGATGTTATGTTTCTAATGAGTTTATTTGAGTATGCATGTCAATCTGGAAACAGAACAAAGCAGAATAGAGCTTAGATCAGATCAGCTGAACAGTACGAGTGAAGAGCTGAGCACAGGTGATAAGAACGATTCAGATTAGTTCAGATATCAGTATAAAAGATCAGCTCATAACAGCTAACAAACCAACTGAGAACAGATTAGATCAGATTATAGACTAAAATCAAATTAGAATAGAACAATCGGTTGAGAAAAGTAGAGCAAGAATAGAACAAAGCAGAAGAGCATAGCAGTTAAGATCATATGTGAACAAGAACAGCTTAGTTAAGAATAAGAAAACAGTTCAGATCACATCAGAATAGAATAGTTCACTCATGTCAGAACAGAAAAAGTTCCAACTAATTTGCTCAGTATAATAAAGATCAGTTCATAGTGGTTAAAGATTATAAACAAGCCTCAACTAAACGTTTACGAAGAAATGACGACAATTACAAAGAGTCAGGATTTTACAGAAGACTTTGCAACGACTAGAAACTGTGTCCAACGTCATATCAGAACAGATGCTATATATACAACTGAACTGAAGCAAATTAAGGACGAGAAGAAACTTAGTGTGCGTGGAGAGAGCCGATGAAGAGAGATATACGGAATACAAGACGTCATCGGAATTCTTTGAAATCATTAGATAGACGACAAAGTGTGTGTGGATACATGAGAATATATACTAACAAAACATTCCTCACACACACATGTTCACTCACATACATGAGAGCGGGTTGAAAGAGATAAGAAGAGTGAAACAAAATTATACAATGTAGTCTTAGCACAAAGACGTTAAACTTGGTGCCTGTAGTCTTAGTATAGAGACGTTAAACATATGCAGTTTGGAGTTTAAGAGTCTTAGTTTGGGCAGTGTGATAAGTCCCAACTGAGGTGGTTTATACAAACTGTGTATGAATCAAAGTCTTCAAGTCGAGCCTTCCAGATCGGAAAAGAGGAGATGTAGAAGCGGTGACTTCGAACTTTCAGAAACAAATCTCTGGGTGTTTTTGCAGCTTTGATTCATACATTTTTTTAACATTTTAAATTCAATTTCAAAGAGTATGTCGAGTATTTTTCGCTTGATACTTCTAACCAAACTCGATATACCTTTCGGTGCTCAAAACTTTCATGAACCAGAGTTATTACAACTTTAACCAGAGTTCTTTCAACACGAATTCTCAAATTTTGATACAACCGATATGCACAGTAACTCATTATACAAGTCTATTTTATTTTTCCCACATTTGAAAGGTATATTATATACACATTTTCTCTTCACCCTTATTTCATGTGTAAAACCAAGGGTTGAATATTTTTCAAGAATTAATGAACAGGAAGTTAGTAGTAAAAGGGTAAATTAATATCAATGTAACGCCAAGAAATCCATAAATCCACAAGTTATTTAAATTGTTCGAAGGGTTAAATTGCTATTTTGCATTTAAAATTTCAGATTTCGCCTGAGCTGAATCTTTCGGTTCTGTGCCTTGGCGGTTCGCGAATGGTTCTGGGATGAATGAACCCAAGCACAGTTCAGGTTTTTAAAATAAAATAAAATAAAATGGTTGGTGTAGAGGATAAGATGTTTTAATATCAAATAAATTCGATTGTCCCCCAACCCATGCCTTGTGTAAATACTTTAAACCTACTACATATTGTTTCCATTATTTGAGATTTATTTAAGACAGTGGAGAGTTCTTCTGAACAACAAACCAACCAAAGATTTTCTTTAAATTTCTCTAAACTGTCCGATCGTGCTTGTGGAGGATTCACAGTTGGAGCTGTTATTTGTAAACCGTCGTTCAAATTCGAGGCAAGTAAACTATGTTTCTTTCTTCACTTTTGAAAGCATATATTGATTCCCTTCTTGCATGTTTGTGTGATTTAAAGGTTTGAGAAATGTTTTGAAGTTTTTCAAACACAGTGTTAGGATCGAAAAACAATCTCGGGAGTTCAAAGGGGGTGAATGAAATCATTTGCTAATTTTGTTTGAAAACTGGTTTCGAAAGATTTTACTGCTCGACGCAAACCTCTAAGCCGAGTTACCAGCTTAGAGGGTTCTCAGTGATTGCTGTTGTCTCGTGTAATAAATTTATTTTATGCGGAAATAACACGATTCAACAGTGAACAGTTAAGTGCGTGAATGTAAAAGATAAGGACCAAGAGATTTGTTTCTGGAAGTTCGGAGCTGAATCTCCTACGTCTCCCCTTCTTCCTCAACGGAAAGGATTTTCACTAGAAGATTTGTATACAACCCCTTGTACAAACCCGATCCGACAGCTAGCAGCTATAAGAACTCATAGCACTCAACCATGAACACAGACCCACGATTTGGTTCAAAATACAATGAACACATCACTATGATGGTTGTGAAAATCTAGCACTCAACACTCTCTGTTTTTGATTTACAGTGATGGATCAACACTACAAAGTGTGTGTACACATGTTTGTGTGACACAAAGAATCAAATAAGCAATCTGTGCGATGTCACTAGCTGTGAGAACTCTGGTTTTTCTTGTGAAGGCTTGTAGGCTCGTGAGTTCGTTGATATTGTAATCGGTCAGTTCTTTCGATAACCTTCTCCCAACTGATCTGCTCTTCTAATTATACCCTTTGGATACAACGGTAATAAATGTTACCAATAGACACGTCGAATGTATCCAAATTGAAAAACCTGCGGCGTCTTAATTGCTTGTACTATGTACGTACAACTCCATTAAATGCATTTCCCTTTTTAGAAACTCTGCGCCGTATTCAGTTTGAATCAAATCTCTGTAAATCAGGAGTTAGCTGAAAGTAGTTCCAATGACTACAAATCATTGCAGAGAAGCCAGACGTCTCACATCAAACTATACGTAGCATCAAACATTCTGAAATTCAATTTGCTAGATTATCCTTAACTTAGTTGGTTATTCGATCTGGTCACTGTTGTTGGGGTGCCAACGGCGGATCCGGGTCACGCCTCCCGAAGAGGCAGTGGAAGAACAAAACAATGGCCGGGAGACGATCAATACAATTTCAATAAAACACAACCATAGGGTGTTAAGATCGCTACCTTGCTGGAAACTCGTGCCTGGCTCCGACCGGTTTCGTAAAGAAAACGGCACTTCACGATAGGCGGCGGTAGATATCGTCAATCAGGTCCACGACCGGAGACGGGATTCCTTCGTCAGCCTGCACTAGAAGGCCTGACAAGATCTACGCGGACGGATTCTCCT
>KQ995273.1:68189-94225 GCA_001598015.1 Dorcoceras hygrometricum
AACAAGATCTGTTTTGGGGCTGGTGAAGACTTTGCTTTTCTTGTTATTGTAATTTTTGCTTCCGCACTCTGTAATTCAATTTCTCCGATTTTCAGTTGTAAAGACATTCATTTTGATTATGTAATAGACTGGTTTTGAGCTGCACTATGAGGCTTGATGTTTTGTAATGAATAATTATTAAACATCGCCGGTGTTCACGTCCAGGCCCGGTCTCGGGGCGTGACAACCAGTAGGGCCTATGTGATGACAACAGATCAGGCTAAACTAGACTCTACGGTAGTTACAGGTAACATTGTTATCGCTAGTATGCCTATGGTAGTTTTGTTAGATTATGGTGCAACCCGTCTTTTATATCAGAAGTTTTTTCTAAAAAACTACCTATCCAATCTGAATATTAGCGATAGGTTATTGAGTTAACGTACCATCGGGAGAAAGCTTATTAACAAATATATATTTCGCAACATAGAGCTTAAACTGTGATAGATACTTACTCATGCTTGAATTTGATTATATTTTGGGAATAGATTAGTTAACTAAGAACGGAGTATTCATATATTTTAAGCAAAGAACCGTAAATGTTAAACCATCTAGTGAAAATTCAATTTTGTTCCGAGCTAATAGACTCGATAGAACCACCAAGCTGATATCGGTAATTTTCGCTTCCGCACTCTGTAATTCAATTTCTCCGATTTTCAGTTGTAAAGACATTCATTTTGATTATGTAATAGACTGGTTTTGAGCTGCACTATGAGGCTTGATGTTTTGTAATGAATAATTATTAAACATCGCCGGTGTTCACGTCCAGGCCCGGTCTCGGGGCGTGACAACCAGTAGGGCCTATGTGATGACAACAGATCAGGCTAAACTAGACTCTACGGTAGTTACAGGTAACATTGTTATCGCTAGTATGCCTATGGTAGTTTTGTTAGATTATGGTGCAACCCGTCTTTTATATCAGAAGTTTTTTCTAAAAAACTACCTATCCAATCTGAATATTAGCGATAGGTTATTGAGTTAACGTACCATCGGGAGAAAGCTTATTAACAAATATATATTTCGCAACATAGAGCTTAAACTGTGATAGATACTTACTCATGCTTGAATTTGATTATATTTTGGGAATAGATTAGTTAACTAAGAACGGAGTATTCATATATTTTAAGCAAAGAACCGTAAATGTTAAACCATCTAGTGAAAATTCAATTTTGTTCCGAGCTAATAGACTCGATAGAACCACCAAGCTGATATCGGTTCTGAAAGCCCAGAGCTATCTAAGGAAGGGATGGATATCAAGGATTTTTTGTTAGCGCGTTATCAGCAGTAGAAGATAAGAAACCTAAATTGATAGTTGATGTAGTAGATGAATTTCCAGACGTGTTCCTAGAAGACATATATAGTCTGCCACCGGAACGAGAGTTGGAGTTTCCGATTGATTGTGTACCTGCTGCGACTCCTATATCTAAGCCATCGTATAGACTTGCATCTACAAATATGAAAGAGTTAAAGGATAGAATTCAAGATCTACTAGACAAAGGTTTCATTCGTTCTAGCACGTCACCATGAAGAGCCCCGTGCTGTTCGTCAAGAATAAGGACGGGAGTATGCGTTTATGCATCGACTATAGGGAGCTAAATAAGCTAATCATTAGAAATAAGTATCCTCTCCCTATTATTGAAGATCTATTTGATCAGTTACAAGGTGCAGATGCTTTTTTTAAGATAGATCTCCGATCTGGATACCACCAGCTGAAGACTAAAGAATCACACGTGTACAAAACAGCTTTCCGAACGTGCCAGGAACACTAAGAATTTTTAGTGATGCCCTTTGGGTTAATAAATGCACCTTCAGAATTTATGGATTTAATGAATAGAGTGTTCCAACCTTTCCTAGACGAGTTCGTAATAGTATTTATGGATGACATTCTAAGCTACTCTAAGAACATGGAAGGACATTCAGTTCAGCTTGGGCGTGCAATACAAATTTTGAGGACTAAGAAACTTTTTGCTAAGTTTATTAAGTGTGTTGAGAAGGTTGCATTCCTTGGTCATTTAATTTTTAAGAGCGATTTAGAAGTAGACTCATCAAAGGTAGAAGCAGTTCATGGGTTGAATACTATTTGGGTTATAGTGGATCGTTTAACTAAGTCATCTCATTTCTTACCAGTTAAGACAACTTACGATCTGAACAAGTATGCCGAACTATACATAAAATAAATAGCAAGGTTTCATGGTATTCCAGTATCAATCGTCTCAGATAGGGATCCAAGATTCACATTTATGCTCTGGAAAAGTTTACATTGAGCTTTGGAGACCAAACTAGCGTTTAACACAGCTTTCCATCCCCAAACTGATGGCCAATCTGAAAGAGTAATCAAATGCTTGAAGATCCGCTTCGCGCTTGTAAAATTGATTTTGCTGATAGGTGGAATCAAATATTCCATTGGTAGAGTTTACGTACAACAATAGCTACCAAACATCAATCGAGATGGCTCCTTATGAAGCGCTATATGGATGAAAGTGTGGATCCCCGATACATTGAGATGAGGTAAGTGAAAGAGCTAATCTAGGACCGGACATAGTAGAACAGACCGTGGAAGCCATCAATAGGATTCGTGATTGCATGAGGACGATGCACAATATACAAAAGAGCTATGCTGGTAGCCATCGTCGCGAGCTGGATTTTGAAATAGGTGATCATGTGTTCCTTAAGGTAGCACAAATAAGGGACATTATGAGTTTTGAAAGAAAGGGTAAACTGAGTTCTAGATATACGGTCCCTTCGAGATCTTAGAAAGAGCGGGGACGTTATCTTATTGGTTAGCACTACCTCCTTAACTATATGTCATACACAATGTATCAGCTCTTAGGAAGTACGTTCCAAGTCCCTCGCACATATGAAGGTTCAAACCTAGCTCATACTTGATCTGAGTTACGAGGAAGAGCCAGTATGGATTCTACTTAGAGAAGAAAGAACCAATGAATCGAAATATCCCTATGATTAAAGTTCAGCGGGCGAACCATACAGATCGGGAAGCAACATGGGATGTTGAAGCAGACATGTTTAGTCGCTACCCAGAGTTGTTTAGGAGAGTTAAATTTCGAGGACGAAATTTTTGTAAGGGGGTAGAGTTGTAACACCCAGGAAATCCATAAATCCATAAGCGATTTAAATTGATTTGAAGCGTTAAATTGTTATTTTGTGTTTTAACATTTTAGATTTTGCCTAAGCTGAATCCTTCAGTTCTATGCCTTGGCGGTTCGTGAATGGTTCCGAGATGAATGAACCCAAGCACGGTTCAGGTTTTTAAAAAATAAAATAAAATAAAATGGTTGGCATAGAGGATAAGATGTTTTAATATGAAAAAAATTAGGTTGTCCCCCAAACCATGCCTTGCCTAAATACTTTCAACCTACTACACATTGTTTCCATCATTTGAGATTTATTTAAGTAAGTGGAGAGTTCTTCTAAACAAAAAATCAACCAAAGATTTTCTTTAAAGTTCTCTAAGCTGTCCGATCGTGCTTGTGGAGGATTTTCAGTCGGAGCTGTTCTTTGCAAACTGTGGTTCAGATTCGAGGTAAGTAAACTCTGTTTCTTGCTACACTTTTGAAAGCTTATATTGATTCCCTTTTTGCATGTTTGTGTTATTCTAAAGGTTTGAGAAATTTTTTGAAGTTTCCAAACACAGAGTTGAGTTCTAGGTGAATTATTGGTTTGCTAAAGTTTGTTTTCAGAAAGGGTTACTGGGAGAACATTTCACGAAAGTTTGGAGTTAGTTTTCTCTCGAAATTTATGGGATGTATGAAAGTAGCTTCAACGTAAAGTTCTCTGGATGTTTCCCGTAGATATGTCGTGCTGAATGGTTATGGATGAAGTTATGAACTGATAGAAAAAGTTGGTCTAGTTAAAACTCTGTTCTGATTTGATAAGCTTAGCTCATCTGTTCAAACTTCTCCAAGCTGTTTTCAGTACCCTGTTGTTATTCTAAATCTAGTATGATTCGTTTGATGATTTCAGTTCGTAGTTTGATCCTCGAAGTATTCCAGTTTATACTTGCGATCTGTTTATTTCTCCTGAGCTGATCTTAAGTTCGCGATCTGTTTATTTCCTGAGCTAAGCTTAAGTCATGATCTGTTTATTTCCCCCCTGAGCTGATATTAAGTTCGTGATCTGTTTATTTTCCCGTGCTAAGTTTAAGTCAAGATCTGTTTCTTTCCCTGAGTTGTTTTGAGCTCGCGATCTGATTTCATTGTCCATAGCCGATTTGACCTTGTTTGACCATCGTAATTCAGTTTGCTCGCTTAAGTCGTGTTGATTTTCCTAATCTGAGTTGACCAAACAGTATATATCTGATTTTTTGTTCAGAGCTGGTTCACGCTCGCGATCTGTTCGTATTCCATGTCAGACTAATTCAGCTTAGGTTCACTCTGAACTGATACTGTAATCTCACGTTTAATTCTTCGTTCCATTAGCTTCAATTCGAAGGTATAACTCAAATCTGTTCGAAGTTATACCCAATTTCAGGAGATAGGTCTTCAGCTTAGAGCTCTATTATTTGTTATTCGTTTCTATAACCTGAGCTAATTCAAGTTTTTTCTTCAATTGAACTCTGATGTACTCACAGTAGCTTTCGAACATCAAATGAGTTTTAAAATAGCAAGCCATATATGTATGACGATCTTATTAGATCGGAGAAAAACATTTTAAAAAAAGTTTTACAAGAAGTTTAAAGAAAGTTTTAGCAGAGAAAATTTTTAATAATATATGGCAAGACGACGAAGGAGGAATGACAGAATATTTCCAGTAATATAGTTTTAATGGAAGTAGATTTCAAAAGTTTAAAGTGATTTATGACAAAGGTAGCAGACAGTCATCACAGGGACGGTGAGGACGCTGTCTGACGAACCAGTGTGCCACTTCATAGGAAGGATAAAGATTATAAGTATACGAACCTATATACCCCTTCACATAGTTTGTAATTTATTCCCCAGATCCTGATATCAGATAATATCTTGTTCAAGTGACCGACCTAAGGAGAGTATTTGCGCCATAACTCAACAGAAAATAAGAACAAGGTTGTCTACAACCACAGTATTGAGAAAAGTTTCTGTAAAGCTTACTTCCTTTAAGTGTTTTGAAGTATGTTTAAGCATGTTCAGTTTATGCTTTATTAGTTACGAGTTTACCAGTTTGCAGTTTTTCAACTTTCAAGTTCTATCAGCTTTCGAGCATTCAGTTCACAGCTTATCAATTAAAGTTATTTTTATGTCTGTACTGCCTGCCTTCGTTATTTCCAGATTTACTTGCTGATCCTTTAGGCTCACTAGTTTCCTAAGTGCAAGTGATGAGATTTAACCAGTGCTGGTTGGTGCGAGCTGGATCAGATCGATGGTGTTTATCGTGGAACCTGTATTTTCGCGCTAGCAAGATTTCATGGTTTTTTTCAGTTTAGTGTTGATAATTCAGTTCTTACAGAACTTGTATAAGATATTTCATATACAGTCTTTGCAGCCCAAGGGAAATCATTTTGTAATTGTTTGTTTGTATTCCACACAGTTTATAAGCTCTGAGTTGTTTTCCAGTTCGAAATCTGAAATTTCTATAAGTTTGAAATTTAGCCCAAAAATATTTGGTTAATTTTCGTTTCGACCGAGTATAAATGTTTCGAACCTTCAATTTATTATAATTTTAATTCGAAAATGTGGTCGTTACAATTAGTGCGGTGTAAATATATGTTTTGAGAAAATTATAATATGGTTTATATAATTAGGATGGAGTGGATAATAAGTTGAGTCAAAATATCACGACTAAAGATTTATTCGCGAGGAAATTGTGTCCCCGTAGAATCTATTCCCATGTATATGAATTGATTAATCGGTTATGATATATGTACTTATATCCCGACAATTTAATAGTTTAATATTGTTAACAATGACGGAATAGTTTAAAAAATTAATAGCTAATTACTAATTACGATTCACTTTCTTATGTTAAGAAAAACATTACGTTATCTGTTTGAATCTGTCCATCTAAATAAATGGTACGACTTCACCTCATAATAATACCAACGACTTTTTCTCAAAAAAAAAATAACACTAATAATAAGAAACGACTATAAATACTATGATTTTTAAATATGATCGAGACAAGTAGGTCAAATGAAAATGAAGTGTTTTTTTCTCAAACTTTTTAATTCAATATTTCCGTTTCATTACATCTTAATCCGATCATTTTTATGGACATTCTTAGATGATATGTATAATGGTTACCCCAATACTTTAAAAAGTTAATATAGTAATGGGCTAACTCCTGCATAGATCAGAGGCCCCTTGACCCATATATGTGGTAAATCGAGGGATATGCACGAGTAGACAGGGGCCGAAGGAGAGGACCCATATATAACGGACTAATCCCCAGAGCATACCCCCACAATATTTCAGTGGGGAATATGCTCCACACGGAATCGAACCCGTGAAGCCGGGGAAATTACTCTCACATCACCACAAGTCTTACCAACTCGTCTGTGTCCTTGGGGGCATGGTTATCCCAATACTATTCATTGGCGAGAGGGGGGTTTTTTTTTTTTTACATTTATATCACCCCCAGATATATTATTTTCAATTTTCAGAAATAATACTGTGGAATTTCTAAGTAAGCTTTTACTTATTTATTTATTTTCTTCACTTGTGGCTTCTATTGTAAAAGTCATCTCAAGAATTGAAACAAAGGGTTGTGCAATCAACGAGAAGATTATTTCAATTCTTTTGTTTGCTGTTTATTTCGTGTAGTCTTATTCAGCGCTTGAAATCCAATATTAAATTAAATTATTATTTATTGGTGTTCATTTATCAATTTTTTAGTTATATTGATTGTAAAATTCATTACGATAATAACTCTAGTCAAATCTCTTAAAAAAATTATAATCCTCTTGTGTGTATTTGAAAATGTTCAAATACATCTGGGGTGTGTTATTTGTTAAAATTGATACTTGACCAAAGTCATTCCCAAATTTCCTCTAAGTTTGTGTTGATTTCAAAATAAAAAATTAGATAAAATATTATAAAAGTCTAATTTTTTAAGTTATGAGTACGCTCTCAAATATTTAAGCACTTGGTGCTAGGGAAAAAAAAAATCCCAACGCATGACTCATAATGTACATGGCAATAAAAAAATGAAAAATCTTACCACACCAGTGTGTTAAATTCGATTACGTCAAGTAATGTCCACCTGATTCACACCTTGCTGGGCTGCTGAGGTTGCTTATTATTGGATTTAAAATGCATGAAATCAAATCACAACAATTGGCCAATTTCGATACTTAACTAATCATTATTTAATTATACATGTCAAACTCGTGCCCGCTGCCTTAAATTTGGACCACTTTTGATCTTCTGCGACGTCATTCTCTCAAATTATTAATTTTTTATTCAGTTGTGAATTTTATTTACATTTGGTATATTGGATCCGGCCACTCTGAGCTTTTGGATATGGCACTTCAGGAGCTCGGGGTAGGAGATCCGAAGAATCATCATTGCACTTGGTAACCGAGAACTGACGACTCTATGTTTTTTAATACAGCACGTCGGGGGCTCGGGGCAAGACGTTTGAGGAAGGGTCTTTAAAGTCTCGCATAATCTGATGCTCTAAAACATGACAATTGCTCCTATGATAATACACTCACACATGCATTGAATAGGTTTAAATCTCGGAGATTAAGACGATAATCTCGCATGGAAGTGGTTAACTCAGGCATAACATCAATCGTAAGACCCCTTCAAGCACATCACTTGCCGGGTAACATGCCTGCAACACCCGCCAAACCCCCTAATACTCGGGTATACTTCACTTTACATTCACTAACAAACTCACAAGCTCTCAGCTTTATATACATCTTTGCTTTCTATTCTCGAAAACTCGACCTGATTTAAGCTTAGGAGGGGATTCTTCGGAAATACTTCAGGCACCCTTTAACTAGTGTCTATGATTGAAGGTCATCAAAAGAAAAACCTCATTTTTTCTAACATGTTCAGTTCTCGAGAGCAGATCTCCCAACCTAGTGGTAACTCGTCGACCTGAGAAAAATTCTGTCACATCCATATTATTATTAACTAACTTGGAAACATGTAATTAGATTTCATGTCAAATAAGGCATGTACGTTCGTGGAACTGGGAATGATAGGAAATGGCCTACAATGTTTATGAATGGTCTAGTTTTCGATGTCTCAAAGAATTGTAGGCTCCATTTGGACAAACTTTTTAAAAAATTTAGTGTTTTTATAGTTCAAAAAACTAAAAATATGTGTTTTGATAAGATTTTGATAAAAAAATTTTGAAAAATATTTTTAAAAAACTAATTTTGAAGTACATTTTTTCAAGACATGAAAGATATTTTATAATATTTTTAGAATACAAAATATAGTTAACTTATACGAATGGTCAATTAATTTTTTTATTAGATTAATTATTTGAATGCTATTTTAATTCTACTTCTTAATTATAAATCATTTTCTAAAATAATTATCTTTACATTTTTAATTTAAAAATATTTTTACAAAATAGTTGTCCAAACTGTTGGGTCTGTGTTTACATATCATAATCTTAATTTTGATTAACACAAACCTACTGTTATCTTTCTAACGATTTAAGATCAATGTGTAGTCCCCGTCATGATCAGAGCAGCCTAGAAGCAAGTTGGTATAGGACGAACCAGCTCAGAGTTTGAAAAGAAGACCAGATCAGGGAATTTGGCTAAGCTGGATGCTTATGAGAGAGATGGGTTTACTGTGGATGATATAGAAGAAGAAGAAATGTGAAGGCAGGAATTTGTGGGTTTGACGAGCTGGAGGTGATCCATGCAGAATGAGGAAGAATCCAAGAGAAGAGTGTACTCGATTAGTCTCCATAGGTCCAAGCTGTTACAGATTAGAAAAGAGCTGCAAGATGTTGAGAAGATGTCCAAGCTGGAACAGTGAGGGGACGTCTAAGCTGGTGCAGCAGAAGACTTCCAAGATGGAACAGTGAGAGGACGCCAAGCTGGTACAACAGAGGAGAAACAGCTCAGGAGAATAATAGCTCAGATCAGAGATCAAGTGCAGATTAGAGGTTCGGTTAAAGCTGAATCAGATCATATGAAAAACCAGTGATTAGATGATCTAAAGAAGAAGAGATATAATCATTGATACAAGATTTGTCAAGTGTACTCTTGGGATGCCGTCGTGGAGGAAGATAACAAGCAAGTACACATAATCAAAGAAGAGACCAGCTGGGAAGAAAACCAGCTGGGAGAACAGCTGAGAAAGCAGTGTACTTGGAGTATTCAAGATCAGCTCAGAACAAAGTGTAGATCAGCTCAAGAGCAGCTTAGAGAAGAGCAGAATAGATGAGAAACAACCAGCTTAGGGAGACCAGGTCTGTATAGACGAACAAAGCAGTTTGAACACAAGTATTATGGAGATTATATGTTCAAACTAATTTGCTTCGTCCTGTTCACATCAGGTACATCATTCATAGAGCTCGAAGTTAGCAAAAGCAGTAGCGCATAAATGAAGAGAGCTAAAAGTCAACAAAGCCTGCAATTGTATTTAATGATAAATGACACAAGATACAACTTTGTCAGAAGACTTTACAACGGCTACACCTTTGTGTCCAACGGATAGAATTGCAAAAGAGGCTATCAAGGGCAGAAGCAGGCAGCAACTAAAGGTGAAAGAGAGAAGAGCGGAAAAAAATACAAATGCAGATATGCACAAAAGAAAACATAGAGCAGTGCATAGTCGCAAGCTTGCACACTCATGTGGTATACTGATGTGCAAACTGGTCGTGTACCCATGTGTGACTGGTGTAAATTCCGTAAGCTTCAATGAGTTTTTCAAGTCGACTGCACAACCCTGGGAAGATATCGAGATACTAGCTTAGAGAGAAGCACTTCTCAGTGTGTGAGAATACATTTGAGAGTGAGCCTACACTGTATTCTCACACACGATTCACTCACATATTTGAGATAGAGCTGATTAGATTAGTTGAGTGAATCACAATCAAAACCAATTTCCTATCAGTTTTTGAACAGAGACATTAAACAAGTTCATTGTATTCTTTCTCACTGAGACATAAAAGAAGTGTTGGTTAGTTTGACACAACCTGCGAGCTGGTTTGCATTGGTGGCTAGGAGTTCTTGCAGCTTGAGGACTGTTGGATCGTGTCTGTACACGAGGTGTAAGATCAAATCATCTAGTGGATCCTTCCTGTGTAAAAAAAGGGGAGACGTAGGAGATTCAACTCCGAACTTCCATAAACAAATTACAATGTATTACTTTCTTTAGAGCTCACTGCATTCACACATTGCATACTTTAAACTACGTTTAAAACCTGTTAAATATCTTTCGATTTTCAGAGAGTAGTTCAGGCTGTTTTCGCAAGATTCTTACCTAATCTACTTCTTGGTGCACTAACCTTTCAAGAACACTGAGCTATTGCAGCTCAAGATTTAACCAGAATAGATCGCGTGCGATCCGGACCAGCTCGCAGAGCTGCTGGTTCAGCTCAGGCGCGATATGGTTCTCCTATTGCGTGCTGCTTTTCGAATAAATTTTTAAAATGCACGTAAGTTGGTGTTTTAGGAATTTTTCGATCCTATCACAAACACATGCTTAGCTTTGAAAAACTTTCAAAAAATTTAGAATTTATAAAAATACTTTTAAAAAATTTATCCAATCGGAGCCGTAGATTATTTTATTAAGTTAAAATCCAATTCTGTTGTTCGAACCCCGAGCTTTTTTAATGATGTACCCTTCTTTGTACTTCACTGGAATGAGTTCTATTTTTCATATATGCGGGAGAACAAAGAAAGATGACCTAAATTTGTAATGCCATCGAGATTTTCGAGTTTATTAATTGTCTTTCAAATTGGTTCCATTTTAACTGACATGATTTGGTTCTGACGTGATTTGGTTCTCATGCATATTATATGGGATATGATTTAGTTTATTAATTATTCCAACGTCGATCGTTTGCCTTGTTGGATGAGATATGATAAGTTAGGATTAATAATAATAATATGGTTATAAATGTATTGAGTTTGATGAAAAATAATATTTAAAAAGAGTAATATATTTGGTTTAATTGATTAAATGTTGGATAAAGTGTTAAGTTATATTTTTAACCTTTGGAAAAATTAATAAATATAATAAAAAAATAAGATGAGGGATAATTTGTATTTGATATTATAATTTGATTGATGTGAAAAAATATATTATGATTTGATAGATACAATATAAATAATATTCCAGTCAAAATTGAGATAAGATATAATTAGAATATGATAATTAATATTATATCATATCATACCGTTTATCAAACATGACCTCTATGTGCAAGCAAAAGGTATAACATATTGTATGTCACCATCAGATTGAATCTATTGTGAAAGTCCAATCTAATCTGTCATATTATATGTCACCATCAGATTGAATCTATTGTGAAAGTCCAATCTAATCTGTTCATTGAATTACTGTTCTCATCTGTTCCGATCTGTTCTTCTTATCTGAGCTCTCTTGATGTCATCTGATCTGATCTGTTTTTCTTATCTTATATGGAACTGCTCTTATTCTCATCAAATCTGATCTGTTTTCATTTTATCTGATCTTATCTGCACTATTCCGAAGCTCCATTCTGATGTGAACTATTGCGTCGACTTATCCAAGAGACATATATACACCGAAGCAAATCAGATAAATCAGAGCAATCAATCAGTTGAGAATAATTCAGATAAGATCACATCCATACAATCAGATTCGGGAAACACTCAAATCCGTGATTTTAGAATCCGTGGTTTTGACTCCCGTGTTCTGACATAATATTAAAAACAATTCTTTACTCTCAGAATCCGAATTCAAAATCACATATTGTTATAGATTTAAAACTCTTTTTTGTTTGTAATATTTTTAAATTTTGAATATTTTTATATTATTTTTTTAAGCCCAATAGTTAATCTATTCATAGATTTAGTCATACAACTTTTTCGAGCAAAATCTAAACAAAGTCTGGCCCACCATGTGTCTGGCCTTAATATCCACCTCACTGTCTTATCTACCTTGCCAATGATCTGATTGCGTGCCTGATGTTTAATTAGTCCGTAGCATAAAAAAATTGGATAAATTGTTAACTTTATATTAGTGGAATTGTATTTCAGATAGTTGAAATTTCCATCAAAACTTTGTTATATCAATTATTGACACACACACATATACTTGCATATTAAAATCGACAGGAGATGTAATACAGTCCAATCGATGAGTTCCTGTTAAAGTTTATTTCCAGAAACCTAGGCCATTTTGTGAGCAGTGAAACATAGGGCGTGGAAAAAGAAAAATGCAAAAGAAATTTATGAAGCCAATCATTTGGAGCCATTCCGGGTTGAGCTCTTGAGAAAAGACCCACTCTTTGTGAGTTCACGCAGAGGCTTATCTGTGAATCTGATTATATTATAAACCCAAGCCCCAGCGATGGCCCCAGATGTTGGGCCCAAAATATAGATCCATAGTCCTCTATACTTGCTCCACACAATTGCTGGGCCCAAACTCCTTGCTGGATTCATCGACGCCCCTGAAACCGCCCTGCTCACAAAACATATTTAAAATACTAATAATATTAATAACAGCAATAATAATTCTACTATTACTACTACTAATAATAATAACAACAGTAATAATAATAATAAACGTATAAAATAACAGCAGGACCGTTGAAAAACTTCGAAGAGTTAAGGCACTTTATTGGCTTCAACTGTTATACAAATATCTTATAGGGGAAACGTTTTTATTAAAACAAAAATTATAATAAAAGTGCATTTGAACGACTAATTTTTTTTTCCCAGCAAACAAAACGTTAAGCAAAACGGTAGCGCCAACGGCTAAACCAGCAAGCTCTCCTATCTGCAAACAAGCCATCATCATTAATTTTGTGTCAAAATATATTTAAACATCATCAAGACACAGTCTTTTTTACATCATATTTCAACGAAGATAATAATAAAATTTAAAAATCTCGACAACCAATGATTGATTTAGTCAACCCTTGTTCGCCTTTCCGAATAACTAATACATATAAATTGGCTTCACAAATCGTTTAGTCTACTTTTTCAGTTAAAGTCGTTCATTCTTGGCAATAAAAAAATGAAAAACAAAGAAAAGATTGTAATCACTCACGGCTCGGTTGTCGGTTGCGACCCCGGAGATGACGAACATGAGATAGAATGTGATTATGAATTCGATCACCAAAGACTGTAGATCGGTGCCGGTGGGAAGTGTTCCGGCGAAGTGATTGTGTGGTCCGCTGAATAATAACCTTAGGGTTCCACTTGCTAGGGTTGATCCTACCACTTGAGCCGCTATATAGGCTGGAACCTACATATATATTAATTGATTGGTAGACATTAATGTTAGAAAGACGTTGCAGCTACTATATCCATCAAGGAACAAGCGAGATTAATTAGTTCTCATCTCAAACCAACTGAGTACTTAATTCTTGTGTGAATGCAATCAATACGTAGTCAAATATTATGGGCCAGGTGACCCCATGTTTGTTTATATGCCTAAGGATGATATTAACATGTAGCATTCGGTGATTAATTTTTATACGAAAAGAATAATCTTTCAGCGAATCAAAGAGTGAACATCTGGCTTGATTCAAAATAAATGGGAGAAGTTTTCAGGAAAAAATAAATTTGGACAGGGGGAAACGAAATGGCCACCTGTTTCCATGGGAACCTCTTGCATGTGGCAAAGGCGATGGTGACGGCGGGGTTGAAGTGTGCGCCGGAGATATGACCGACGGAATAGACCATAACCATGACCACAAGGCCCCACACGATCGAGATTCCGGGCAGAGTCACGACTTTGTCCTTGTCGGCGTTTACCACCACCGCTGCACAACCGGCAAATATCAAGAAATACGTCCCCAGTGTCTCCGCAATTATCTGCAACCATTCATTACCTTGACACGTTAGAATAGATGAGGGTTCTTTTTAAAATAGTTGCTTCGTATCAAAAGCGAGTCAATTGTTTGTTAACCTTCTTAAGTAGCATTTAATGATCAAGGTTCTGAGAAATATAAACAATAACAGTTGAGAAAGGTGGACAAGAAGTCGATTGATTAGCAGAATAATTCTTGAATATAATCTGATACGCATCAAACAGAAAATAATCAGAATCATATTCTCGGAACTCAAACCTAATATTAATATTATAAATTACCTTTTGGATAAAAGGGAGAGTGACGCAGCCGGAGCCAGAAGAACTTTCACTATTTTGGAATTCCAGATCATCATCTTTTATGGTGACAGAAACACCATTAGCTCCCGAAGATATCTGATTCGCCATGTTCAGTTCTTCAAACCTGTTTCAAGCCTGTTTAAGTACTTGAGCAAGGGCCGGTTTCTGATCAGTGAGCAATTTTTAGCAGAAGATGGGAGTTTATATATCAATGATCCGAGGGAGAAAGAAGGATAATAGTTATGGAATTAATATATTAGTTTAGAGGGAGGGATGCGCTTTCTTTGGGGATATCGTTGAAAAGTGTGATGTATTTATTAAGATAGGCATTGAAAGCTACCTCACCAACCCAACTTCTCAAGGATTAATTATATATTAATTACCACAATAATAATAATAACAACTGATTCGGTGGTAAATAATTGATTTTAGTTTTTTTGATTAAAATTTCGAGTTTGAGTTTTATGATTTAATTAGTTGATAGCATATATATCAAACTCCAAGTCAACTATAGGTCTGATGATCTATAGTCATGGCACGGATTGATTTAGTCCATCTATATATTTGGTGAAAAATAATAATAATTTTTACATGTGTAGGATCATATACAGATTGACAATTTTTATTTATGTAATCAAGATCATGTACACATTCTTCTTACAAAATTGAGTCATGGAACTGTCAAATTAATTTGTTGATCCATTATAACTTTGGAAAAATTTATACTCTTGATGATGATAATGATTTAATTCATATATAGCTTGGTGATCATTTGCTGCCACAACCAACATAAGCATATCATATTTTTTAATTAATTTATTTATATGAACTTCAATATTTTTGTTGAAATACAATAATTCCTCCGGCAGGTAGAGCGATTGAATCGTGTCGCTTGAGTTGCTATACGGTTTAAAAGATTGGAGTTGCACCGTTATCATCAGCTATAACTTTGGTAAAGCGGCGAGCGCTCGCTCCAATGATTTTTTTCGGCATTTCGTCTTTTACTTTTCTTTGTTATAAATAATGTAAATATTTCAATTTTCTTGTCGATCCCTATATCTTGTATCAATATATACCAAGTACGTGCGTCCGATTGAGATCGTGAGTTTGAAAAATTCATTTATAGAACAGCCCGAAACTCAAATTAGTAAATTATATAAAATAAAAAGAACCATAATAATAGTAATCTACAGATTTAAGTAGTAACTCGTAAAGGGGCAATAAATCCAGTCATGCAAGAAATAACTAAAGCTCGGACAAAAGCACTAAGAATCTATTCGATGTCTTCATTGATTTCTTGTTGTCAACGACACAAGCACCTGAATTAGTGGCTCATTTAAGGTCACAAAAAATCAAAGCAGCTAAGAAACCGAGAAAAATGAAGAAAATACAGAAAGCACCCACAATTTTAATGATAATTTGGTTGTCCGTTTCTTCCATGAAAAATGTTAAAAAGACATTAAACTAAGTATTACTTAGTTAGTTAACGATTTTCGAATAGGAATCTTAAACCGGCAGCACTTGGTATAAATTTATAATAATCTATTCGGGATCATGAGAATCATGCATAGTTTTTAGTTAAATCAATAGTACTTAAAAATATCGAATTGTTCTAATATATATAGTCTCACAGGTAGTAATTTGTTGCAAAATATTTTAATTAACTGGTAATTTACCCTTTACAAGTTTGTTAGCTAATTACGCAAGGTGGTGGACAAAATAGCCTCTGAATATGGTTGTGAATTACGAATGATTTGAAATTAGTAGGTGAGCAACTGCTATATATATATATCATAATTATAAGCAACTTTAAATTACTAAGTTCTAATTTTGTCCCAGAACTTGGAAATTTGGATTCCATATCACAGTTTGTTGGACTGTTGCACGATTTTGATTTCGTCGTTATGTAAGAATATAATATCATCATTTCTATAATATTATTTCATTATTTTATGATGTCGGATGTCATATTATACACTAAATATGGCTACATATTAAAAAGTAAATCCGTGGATATTTCCTACAGCCGAAGGGTACCTTGTCCTTCTTGAAAAAGTCAATCTTCATTAATATAATAAATCGAAGCCTCTGGCTAGCTATTTTCCTTGTGACAATTTTAACAATTTTCTTTGCAAGATATGTTTGTTAAGATTACGATTCAAGAATCCGCTCTAAATCTACAAATTTAATCATCGAGAAATTTAATCAATATTAATTTCTCTAAGTGATTTTAATTACAGAATATATGTGCCATGTCGTCTACGTGTAGGTGAGCAAAATTAGTAAATCATCTTCAATTAGTTCCAACCAACGGGAGAGGCATTTGGCAGCCAAACCATACAAAATCCAGTTTCTTATTTATGTTGCTACAATCAATAAGTCATGCTCATACAAATAAATTACCACGTAAATTGTAATTAAATATATATAAATTTGTGTGTGTGTATTTCTTCTTACCTATACTATAATATGTTAAAAGAAATTTATCCACATGCATGGATAATAATATCCAAAATCAATATGATCATATTTTAATTATTACAATGAAATAAATTTTTATTGGCTTCTTAATCAGTGTTCCTCGTATATAAAAGATTGATGTAATTAAATCAAAATGAATATCGGGCAGGTCATGCAGTGACTCGCCCGCAATCGAGTCGAATAGGGTACGACTCTATAGTCAGTTTTGGTGTTCGTATTTGATGTCCCGACATTAAATTAATTTGTCAAGTGGCCATGTTAACCATTAATGGTACGACCCACGTTTCTGCTTTAATATTATTTTAAAATTCAATCCAGAAGAATGGTTTCCCTTTTGGTATGTATATGTTTGGTCCGACTAAGAGTATGAAAGTAGAATGTGAACCAAAGATTTCATGATGAAATGCTTTCCCACGATGATATATATAGTGGGCGATTTCAACTTGATATTTGCTATTCGATGTAACTGAATTTTTCCCAACCGATAAGCTATCATCTAGGTTGAGAGATCAGGAGCACTGTCCTCAATAATTGAGCAGAGTTGAGTGTGGATGAGCGTACTTCTTTGGGTAACCTGCAATCATAGGCACTAGTTAGAGAGCACCAAAAGGATTCCCCGCGAAGTCCCTCCAATGGTTAAGTCGGGTCGAGTGGTAAGGAATAGAAAGTAAGGATGTATACAAAGTGAGAGCTTGTGAGTTTGTGAATGAGTGTAAGTGAAACATATCTGGGTATTTATAGGGGGCTTAGAGGCTGTTACGGGCATGTTACCCGGCTAGTGATGCGCTTGAGCGGATCTTACGGCTGGATACCTGAGTTGACCACTTTTTCAGATGAGTTCATCGCTCTGATTTCTCGAGATTTAGACATATTCAATACATACATGGGGTGTACTATCACATGCATAATTGTAGCGTTTTAGAGCATCAAATCGTGCGAGACCATAAAGACCCTTTATAGGACTCTTACCTCGAAAGCTCATGACGTGATGTATCAAAAAATATAATAGTAGGTTCTCGGGTCCCGAGATGTTTGTAGGAGGTATCACATTGATATTCATGAAATCGATCGCAAACTTGTGAAATGCTAGTCGCTTGAGAGTTTGTGGTTGACTAATTATTCCCTTTTTACAACCAAAATCACGAAGACAACCGAATTTCAATGCGCATGCAAATAAATACAACAATTTATTATTCCCATTTTACAACCAAAATGACGAAGGCAACCGAATTTCAATGCACATGCAATAAATCCAACAATTTATTTATTTTTTTCACCTCATATAATTGTTTTGTTCTAAAATTAGTAACCGTAATATTCTTGAATGGCATCTTAGGTTTTCACACGGCTCTGGCCTCCGTAGAAGACATAAAGTTGGAGGTTTTTGCACCAAAACCCTCTAATACATATGTCACCTCTATGAAAATCAAATAGGCGTATCAGACCATAAATTTTATAAAATTTATACCCCTACCGACATATATTTTTGAATACGTACTCATGATTTTGGCTAAAAAACCAATGAAACTCAAAATTACTTTGAGATTTCCATCTATAATAAACTAGAGAATTTTCGAGCAAAATACCGAGGCTACAATGAAAGGACGACATTCTGTTATCTTATCTTTGGTAGAGCTTATGTTAATAAGAATAGCGTTAGCGTACTAGATCCCAATTTTTTTTTTGTAGAACGGACCCTCATGAGTCATTCGGGTTTAAAACTCGAGTTTGTAGACAGAGATCAAATTAATGTATTTGAAGCATGCATTTGAAGCACCCTACTAGTAGAAAGATCTATCGGACCCGACGACGGATGACCGTCCTTAGGGGGTTTACTGCACAAGGCCCCTGCCATGATTTTTGCTCTAAAATTCTAAAGTTTCTTATTCAACCTTATTTCGTGGATTTAGATTATGTTATCCGAATAGATGATAAAAAATTATTTTTGGCATATTAAATATCATAAAAAAGATGGTCTTGGCTTGTGATTTTACTTCTTCTTTCATTTTAATCATGTTTAACTGGAAAGAATATAGTAGACGACATATCAGAAATTTTTCAATAGAGGTTTTTAACACCAAAACCTCATGTTGAATATCTACAGAATCACATCTATCACAATTGATTAAGTTTCCCAGCTTTTGACATTTTTATTATAAATTGTAAGATATACTCTTGCTAATGTGATTTTGTGAATGCTAACGTATATTGTCCCTAAGAAGTTGATTTTATCATAGTATTACCACAATGTAAAAATGAGTTTTTATTAGTTTATGATATTTTCCAGAAGCACAGATCAAGGCTGAGTAAGAAATAAGAATTTTTGAGTGAGAGACCATGGAATTTTGATCGAAAATTCCTATTTTATTGGGAAAATCTATATGCAACGTTGGTCTTCGAGTTGGTTTCTTAGCCATAGCATGGATGTGTACTCAAAAAATTGTGTTAATATGGGTAAATCATGAAATTTTTACAAAATTTAATGGACAAAGTTAACTATTTAACTTTAAGGGATAAACTATGCATTTTTTGATATTTCACATGGAATTTTGATCCTTCATTTTTATACCACATCAGTAAGTTCGAGCTAGAACTTTGAGTGGGTGAAATCGATTTTTTTGAAATAGTACTTAAATTAAAATATGATATAATATATAAGTCATACTGTCAGGCCCCGTGCTAATTACTAACAATTAACACATAATAAGCGCATAAACACGGAAGCTTAAAATCAGGGCTTAAAAATTTTTCGAAATACAATAGGCCTGAACTTCAAATCATACATTCAAAATAGCGATAATTAAAATATGAGTTGACTCAAACTCAAACACAACAGGTAAAAGCATAATATCTTCAAATACAGATCCCCAATACAAGATACCACGGGGCATCCCCCGGCTCAATACATATCATATACATATAGACTGGGACTCAGGGACGTGGGGATCGACCAGCTGAACTTCCACTCTGCCCAGCTTGGTTACCTGAAACTCCTGCAAATGGGCAACGCAGACCCAAACAAGACATTAATTCCTTGTTTATTCATTGTAATCTGAAAGGATTCACATTTTATATTATATTAAATTCCGTAGTTTAAGAAATTCCTTGAATTAAGTTACTGCCTATTTTATGTGGCCTTGCGAACTGAATTTTAAGAGGTTGCAAATAGTCCAGAACAAATTGTTATCTTTCAATTTGCACCTCACGGTTTAAATATTCATTTAATATTTTTGGATTGGGTCTCTACAGGTCTGATCTGAAAAA
This sequence comes from Dorcoceras hygrometricum, assembly GCA_001598015.1. Lineage (NCBI taxonomy): Eukaryota > Viridiplantae > Streptophyta > Magnoliopsida > Lamiales > Gesneriaceae > Dorcoceras > Dorcoceras hygrometricum. The sequence continues at coordinate 88,202 of KQ995273.1, forward strand.
CCATGTGGAAATAACCCGAAGTATTCCATGAAAATTAAACTTAAAAAATAGTTTAAAGCATGAATGCAGAAAGCAATAAATCAGCACGCAGAGATTTTTTTTTTCTGGAAATTCGAAGGTAGCACCTTGTATGTCTCTCATTCTTCCAAACTGGAAGGCTTTAATAGAAGAATTTGATTAATACATCGCATGTACAAACCCACTGCCCAAATTGAGACTCCTAGACTCCAAATTGTACGGTTTTTTAACATCTCTCTACGAATACTACAGACATATTTTGATGTCGTCATGTCAAGACATATCTCATTTGATTTTATGTTTGTGATTCACTCATCTAATCTCTTTCGCTCATCTCTCAAATATGCGAGTGAATCTGTGTGAGAAATATTCTCTTACAGTGTATTTTCTCAATTGTATTCTCACACAATGTCGTCTTCTTCATTGATCTTCAAGCATTATGTGACGTCTACTAGTGGTGCACAGTTTGATATTCTGTTCTGGTCCAAACTTGTACTCTGTGCACACACGCAGCTTGAGAGTCTCCCACCCTCTCTATCTCGAGAGTCTCACATATCGACTCATGCTTTCTTTCGTCTTCAGTTCAGCTTGTATTTGTACTGCTTTTAACGTTGAACACAAGATTATAGCCGTTGAAAGCTTCTGAAAAAGTTTCTATCTTTGTGTCCTTGTCGGCTTTCATCGTACAAGATTAGGTGATGTTATTTATTTGTCTGCACTGAACTGACGTTTTGTTGTATACAACAAATCAATTTGATTCTCTTCCTTTCAATTCTCATTAATCTTTGTTCAAACTGATTTGTCCGTTTGAGTTGATCCTCTCAGCTGATCTGATACAGACTCTGTTCTGTTCTATTGAACTGCTCTGCTCTGCTATGATATGATCGGTTCTGCTTAAGTCAACTGCTCTTACTATATGAGCTGATCGGCTCGTCTTCTCAACTGATCTCAACTCTTCATTTATATTGTGCAGTTTTTCAGAATCTGCTCGGCTCTGTTCTAATCTGTTACCAGCTTGGCCTGCACATTTACATAAATTGTCAGAAACATAAGAACAAGTTTGTGTATCAAAATTAATATATGATCAGTTTCCAGATCTAATAGAACACTAATGGCATATATTATAAGAAAAAGGTGACTGTCAAAATATTTATTAACCGAAGATTAATTGCAAATAGCTTTTATATATTTGTATAATATATGGAAATTTTTAAAATTTGAGGGAATAGTTGCTAACTAGGTATGTCACATCACACTTAGCATAACATGTCGTCCAAGTACTTGGACAAAATAGAAAAAAAATGTGAAAATTGTTTGTCTCACGTGCGACACATTGACATAGAAATATAAAAAGAAGAATAAAATGGTATTAAAATTTTTATGTGGAAAAATCCCTAAAAAATTATGAGAAAAAACACGGACAAGATCAAAAGATTCCACTATATTATGTTGAGAACTACATCGTTTTAATTTGTTTCCAAAACGATACATGTTCTCTTAATATAGGATAACATCTCATAAATAATATAGAATACACTCAAATTTTTATGATGCATAAATGAAAAAAAGAGAATTGAGAATGAGATATTTTGAACTAACCCCGGGAAGCTTTTATAGAGCTCCTCAACATTCATATGAGGATCTACACTACTCGAATTATCAGTATTTGCTGACTTTGCTAGATAATCTGTTATGTTATCCTTTGTATAGATTTCTACATATCCACACTTCATTCGTTTGCTACTTCAAGAACAAAGTGAAATTATACTCCAATGTGTTTAATCCTAGAATGAAAGGTTGAAATTTTTGGAATGTGCAAAGTACTATAATTTTCACAAAACATAGGAATTTTCTCTGGTTTATGCACAAGTTCCTCAAACAACCTCTGAATCCATATAACTTCCTTGCAAGATTGAGTAACTATCATGTAATATACCTAAGTTGTAGATAATGTCACAACTATCTATAGTTTTGATACCCAGCTTACAATACATCCTGCAAGTGTAAAAATATAACCACCAGTAGATTTTCTCTTATCATGATCACTTATATAATCTAAACCAACCAAACCCCTAAGTGTCAAATCCGATTAAAATATAATACAGCATTTGAGGTATGCTTAATTTATCTAAGGATCCTTTTAACCATGCTACAATGCTTTCGTCCAGGATCCGCCTTATACCAGCTAACTATTCCCACCGCATGTGCAATGTCAGGTCTTGTACAAATCATTGCGAACATCAAACTTTTCATTGCTGATACATACGACATTTGAGACATCTATGTCCTCTCTATTTCACTGCTAGGACACCTCTCACATGATAAATTGAAGTTAACAGGAAGAGGGGCTGGAACTGGCTTATTATCTTGCATGATGAACCGATACAAGACTTTCTTCAAATAATTTTTTTTTGAAAGCCAAATCTTTCTGTTATTTCTGTCTTGATGAACTTGTATCCCTAAAATCTTGTTTGCTGGCCCTAAGTCCTTCGTATCAAATTCACTAGCTAACTATGTCTTCAGTTCTTGGACCCGACTTTGTTGGGACCTGCTACCAACATGTCGTCCATATAGAACAGCAAAATGATATAATCATTTCCATCAGACCTTTTGAAATATGTACAAGGGTGACTGGCTTTGCTGTATCCAAGGCACATGATATATGAATCAAATCTCTTATACCAACACTTTGGCACATGTTTGAGACCGTACATAGATTTTTCAACGTGTAAACCAAGTTCTTTATATCGTAAATTTTCACAAACACATATGCACAGTTCAGATCCCAGCCGGTTTGCCTGTTCTGATGGGACAGAGATATAGAAACACTTCTTAAGTGAACTGGTCAGATCAGCAGGTAACTGAACCTACTTGTCTAATTGTTGATAATTATAAATCATGTATTTGTCACAAACGAATGAATCATTAAATTTTAAAACCATTTACAGTCTGAGAAAGCATGATTTTGTCACCGGTTTGCCCAAAATGGATTTTACAGAAGAATAAGTGTGTTCTGCATGTCAACTCGGAAAGAAAGTCAGGTCTATATTTAAGAGCAAGGAAAGTAACTCTTCTTCTCGAAGTTATAACTATTGTATACGGATCCTTTTGGTCCAATACAAGTAATGAGCTTAGGTGGAACAAGATATACCCTTGTTATAATCAAAGATTACTCCAGGTTCACCTGGGTAAATTTTTTTTAAAAAAAGATCAAATTGCGGATCAGCTGATAAAATTTTAAAACAAATTCAAAATGAGAAATCTTCTTCCATCAATCGGATTAGGAGTGATCGAGGTACTGCATTTTTAAATAAAAAATTATCCTCCAATCTTGAAAACAATGGAATCAGACATGAGTTATCCTCGGCCAGGTCATCTCAGTAGAATGGAATTTCTGAGAGAAGAAATCATACTTTAAAAGAGGCTGGGAGAACGATGGTTGCTGATTTCTAGATTTTTCAAATGTTTTGAGCAGAATATGTGAACACTTCATGCTACACTCAAAACAAATCGATATCATTAATAACTTAGGGAAGACACTCTATGAGATCTGGAATGGCAAGCAACCGACATTTCATATTTTAAAATTTTGACTGTAGATGCTAGATTCACAACAATAGAAAAATGCATTTAGCCCCTTTTGATCTGCAAGCTGATATTGGCATTTTTATTGGCAACTTGATTGTTAGTGGAGCGTATAGGTTTTAATAACAGAACACTGATAGTAGAAGAATCCATACATGTTGTATTTGATGAAATCAGTTTTGACTCATCCTTTGCTGCATCCATTGATTTGAGTACTAGACTAGATGCTACTACTCTTGTTGAAACTAGTGATGATGATTTCCATATTACAAGCCCAGTAGAGATCCAAGATGACCATGCAGAAGAGATTCAAGCTAATCTAGCGGATGAGATCCAAGCTGATCTAGAGGATGAGATCCAAGCTGATCCAACAGAGAACCGTCAAGAAGAACAAACTGAAAATTTCAGAGAGAACCAATGAGGATCCAGCATATTCTCAGGGGGAACCAGAACAGCTCAAATCAAATCCCCTCGGACCTAGTTTCGGTGGAATAGAAATTGTCAGGTCCGGTGCACAAACAGAGACAAGACACTCACAACTACGGAAGCATTAAAAGTGGCTAAAATTTTTCGCTTTGGCCTGACTTGGAAAGTCATAACTTAAAATACGCTAATACTTAAAATACAGGTTTACAACCAACCTCAACTGGTACAACAACAACAAATACAACAATTTCACAGTATACAAAACCAACAGAAGTTCAAGATGGATACCACAGCATCACGGGGCAGTCCCCGGCTGTGAGGAGTGAGAAATTCGAATAGTGATTAATCAGTTTTGCATAGGATTAGTCACGAGATTTTAGGGATTTCGAATTTCAGATTTTGAGGAATTGTAGTGAAGTTTGGTTTGTGAAGTTCAGACTTCTGGAATTGGAGTTCAGCAGTTGCATTTTCTAGCAGAAAGTGTTTCCAGTAGTGTTTGAGCAGTGAGGATCATCGCTGGAAGCAGTTAGGCCAGCAGCGTTCTTGCGCGAGAATTTGTGAGAATTCAGCTGTTGGTTCTCAGTAGTAGCGTGAACAGTTGTGAGTTGTTGCGTGAGGAAGTCAGCAGTGAGTGTGTAACAGAATCCAGCTGTTGGTGTCGCTAGCGTGTTTCTTAGCGGGTATCGAAACTACGTCGTTTGGATAAGTTGTTACGACATCGTTTTGAGTGTAATGCTTTGTGTCAGCTATTGGTTGTGTTGGTCATCAGCTGGAGAGGTATCTTATGCGTTGATATGACCAGGCGTTGGTTTGATCAGCTGTTGACAGCGATGGTGACGTGTCCCTTAACGACGTCGTTTGAGTTAGTTAGTTGCTCAGCTGTTGGTCGTTGCGCGAGAGATTTGTCCTCAGTTGTTGGAGCTCTGCAGCGTTGTTTTGTGCGGCGTCGTTTCGATTAATTGGTACGGCGTCGTTTGATGTTGTGTATTTGTAGTGCGACGTCTGTTGGTGTCGGCTGTTCCCGTTGAGAAGAAACGTTGGATTCAGTTGTAAGATTTCTATTGTAGCATTACCTGACGTCTGATTTAGGGGAACAACAGCTGTTGTATGGAGATTTATATATATAAGTGTTGAGCGACACTTGGAGCATTTTCCACCCGATATTTCTTATCTCCATCTTCAAACCCTCGATAGCTACTGTTCACCCGAACATTTCTTCCCTAGATTTCTGTCGATTCCAGCCGTTGTTTTGAACGAGATTGGTGGCGCTGGAATCTCCTTGAGTTGCTTTTTAGATTGATACTTGCTAGGAGGCCTGAGTAGGCGTTGGAGAGAAGCGCGAAGAACCTGTTTGTTCGAAGCTTTTCGTGAGATCTGAACCGTGTGTTCTTTGGTTCTTCTGGAAGCTTGAATTTAAGGTGCAGGATAGCTTCTGCCGAGGTTGAGGAGGTCAGGAGAAAGCTGATTTGCTTAGGCTGAGTTCTGCCGTGCCTTTGAGAAATCTGTTGAGGTAGATTGAAGCTGTGAGGTACGAATTGAGCAGCTCTAACAGCTTTGAGCGTGGACATGGCTGTATTTCGTGTTATGAATTCTGTGTTGAATTGATGGCTGAATTACGTGAACATATTTTACCTGATTAGGTTATTGATGTTCTGTTTTCACGTATTGTTATTGTATGCATTTAGAATTGATTATTGAATGGCATTCATGCATACATCTTGAGCCAGATTGATTGATTGATGTCCTGATTGAGAGCCACGTTGTGACTGGCCGACAGATGTGTCGTGCCCGAAAAGTCCAACGCTATCATCGGAGTGATGACTGCCGGATTCGAGTGTCTACCACCGAGCTGTGATGGGTTGACGGGCCCCGAAATCACGGACTGATGATTTCCCCGTTTGATACACTGTGTGGGTATAGAGGCTCGACTTGAGTTGATTTTCCAGTTGATACACTGGTCTTGATTACCGATTCCTTGACAGCCTCATGCATTTC
>KQ995273.1:115696-171528 GCA_001598015.1 Dorcoceras hygrometricum
TGCAGTGGTGATGGATTTCAATGGTGGCTGGTAGGATTCCTTGTCCTTAGTCGAGTTTTCGTATAACAACAGCCACCAAGTGACTAGACTATCGGGTCCATTTGACGCTTTGTATGGTCTCAAGTGCAGATCTCCAACCTGTTGGGAAGAGGTTGGTGAGAAACAGCTTTCTACTCGACTATCGGGTCCATTTGACGCTTTGTATGGTCTCAAGTGCAGATCTCCAACCTGTTGGGAAGAGGTTGGTGAGAAACAGCTTTCTACTCTACTCTTGTGCGGTAATCTTTGATGATTAGCACGTGGTCTGACACCGGCAACAAGCTCCAATACATACATAGCATATATATATATAACTGGGACACTCTAATCAACTTTTGGGGGCATCACCAGCTGACTCACCTCCACGGCCAGCTGAAAAACCTGGAAAACCTGAATGGAACACAACAAACCAAACAGCCCCAAAGGGACGGGGTCAAACCCCAGTACGAAACAAACAAAAAAGCCAACAGGAATCCAAATCTTAATACAATAGAGGCACGGGGCATTCCCCCAGCAACCACTCCAACATATATATATATATATACCTCTGGGGGCTTCACCAGCTGACTCACCTCCACGGCCAGCTGAAAAACCTGGAAAACCTGAATGGAACACAACAAACCAAACAGCCCCAAAGGGACGGGGTCAAACCCCAGTACGAAGAGCAACAAAGTACAGCAAACAGATAATGCATGACATAAAAGATGTGCAATGCATGAGAACATGGTAAACTACGGCTCACAACACTGCTGAATGGCTGCCAGGAAAATAGAGAGATCAAAGAAGCTCGAGAAGCAGCTCACAGCTGGAAATACAACACGCAAGGCAGCTCAGCAGCTAGATAACAAAAAGGAAGTATCCACAAGGCATGAGAGAGCGTGGTAGCTATCAACTCGTCTCTAGACGCAGTACCAGGAGCGGAACAGAACAGCTCAACCTGTGGGCGCCAAGCTCATGAGAGCGTGGTAGCTATCCACTCGTCTCATACCAGCAACGGCCCGAACAACAGAGAGGAGAGGAGCACGGGAATCAACCGTTCGACCTCGGAAACCAGCCGAACACTACCTGGTACAGATAGCTTAGCACAAAGACAAGGGCTAACGAGAAAAGGCGAGCTCATGCGACATACATGTATGCAAAAACAGAAGCTGGCAATGTACAGAACAACACAGATGCAAGCAGTAGCAGTAAATCACAGGCATACACCAGCTCAGCATAACATCACACAATCAAGTACGTACAAGCTTATCTCAAGGCTGTAACAATACGCTCAATTCGTACCTTAGGTTCTGCTACAATTACCAACAGGGGTCCCGAACAATGCAGATGTGCAACATGAACGGAAGAACAAATCGGTCGGAATGCGAACAGGCAGCACCCTGTAGCTTCTTCGCGTTCACTCTTCTAGCTGTCCAAAGCCTTCAAAAGCGGTATAGGAAGAACATTCTTGGCGAGAGGAATCCAACGCTACCATCATTGCTCCAATAGGAGTTTCCTACCGCTGGCAATCGGAAGAAATAGGTTATGGTGAATTGTAGCTAGGGTTCTAAGACGGGCTGGGGTGTCGAGCTCTCGAGAGGAAATATTTTCTAAATGTTGGAGTGTATTGCGTGTACCCGGTCAAAGTCCATATCTATATCACTTACGTCTCCCATGATCTGGTACTCACCGACAGCTTAGGATCCAAGCTGGTACTAGCTCGGGCGTAAACCAGCACACAGCCTTCCCTCCCTAGCTGGTATACGTCCTCTAGCTACACTATCAGAACAGATTATGCCTTGGCCAGCTCACGTTTACCATCCAGCTAGCTTCTAAGCTTGTATCACTAAATGACGTCGCACCGCACTTCAGCTTGGGACGACCAGTTCACGCGTAAGAAGACCAGCTCGCACACTTTCAGCTCTTGCCTAAGCTGGTACCCATGAACCGTGCCGATCTACACTAAAACCACGAACCGGGCTGGTCCACGCAGTACCACCAGATTGCACCCCTCTAAGCTAGTTTCTCCAAAACGACGTTGCTCCACTACCAGCTCAGGTATCCAGCTTAGAGTACCCAAAATAGCTTGTGACAACAATTTATAAACATTATCTGTTCACTGTCAGTCGAGTTCATTCCGCACAAATCTTTGTTACTCGAGAGAACAGAAGCGCACTAAGATCCTCCGACCTGGTAATCTTAGGGGTTAGCTGAAAGGCTCGTAAAATCTTTTTAAAAGAGTTTTGTGAAAAAATTTGTGAAGGAGTTCATTCACCCCCACTCCCTGAACTCCCGAACTGTATTTTTAACTCTATTTTCGATCCAACAACACTTGACTTATTAGACTCATTATTCTTTTCCACCAGGTTTCATGTCTAAAATCTCCAATTCTCCTGCATTGTTTCAGCCCAAGCAAGCATGGCCACGGGACGAGTTCACCCGGAAATCGGCCCAGACCCAACCCATGGTCAACGAGCTAGTTAACCGGGTCAACGAGTTTTACCCATACCCGTACTCATAATCGTGTATATAAGGACCGATTATGGGTTATCCTAACCAAATCCGTCGACCTGGACCCGACGGGTCGAACGATTTTTTTCCCAATTTTCATTTTAGAGTTATTTTTTTTAAAAAAAGGTTTCGGGCTCTGAACAGGACCCAGACCTGTCGGGCCGAAAAATTGGTTCGTAACCATTACTCATAGTTATGGGCCAAGGTTTGAGATTCCACGACCCGAACCTAGGGGATTAAGCCCAGACCCGACTCATGGCCAGGTCTAATCACAAGGATAACATCCAAGCTTCGAGTGACCTTTTAGGAAACTTGATGAATCAACATCCTATGTTAATAGACGGTATGTAATATTGATTTTAGTGATGTAATTTGAAAGTCAACCTGGTTGTCTTTTCTTTGAGTTGACCATCTCACATTGCAAACTTCCGACTCACGGTTCTTGTTCCTTTTTTTATGGTAATGTTCACAAGAAACTTAATCTTCATCTCTCTTATTTTCCATTTGAATTATATAGTGTTCACTTATGCGCCTTTTGTATCCTTTTACTTTATCTTTGTCAAATACATATCTTTGTTGATGATAAGCTTATGGACAATGGGATCTCGTAAGCAAAACTCCTTTACTCCATTCGCATAGCCCAAGAAGATACGATTTCTGGAATTAACATCCAACTTTGATCTTTCTTGTTCATTCTATAAACATACACCGGATTTGAAAATATATGCAAACGAGAATAGTCAGCTGATATTTCAGACCATGTCTCGTTTCAAGTTTTCAAATCAATCACTATTGACGATAGCAATATATAACATAACAAGCGGTTTTGAATGTTTATGTCAAGAATGACTTGGCTAGACATGAAGTACTCAGTATAGCTCTAGTTTTATCCATTAAGGTTTTATTCATTCGCGCTGTCACTCAACTTTTTTGAGGTGTGTAAACTATCATGACTTGTTCTTTTCTGCGCTCATGTCAGCGATACTCGAAAAAACTTTCATCTGCTACCGTCAAGTGTATTAAGCCAACAATAGTTATCTCATCTTATTATAAAATTCAAAATCTTTTCTAGAAGTCAAAGCTGCAACCACAAAACATACTCGAATTTTATAAAACTTTTGCACCAAGGCTCTAATACCAATTGTTGTCCAAGGTATAGAAACTTTAGATAGAAATGTAAACTTGTAGAATGAAATGGACATCACAATTTTTACGTTAAAGACCCCTAAAAAGTATTAGGGTAAGATCACGGGTAAGTTGAAAAAATTTGATACCTCGTACATCGCCTCGGGCCAAGGACCTAGGACAGAGACCTGATAGCTCATACTTCACCTCGGGACCCGATGACCTAGGACAGAGAACTGGGACCAGGGACGAGGACTTTTACACCTTTAGTTACAGCACGTTGGGAGATCGGTCAAGAGGCCCGATGAAAGTTCTTCGCAATCTCGCACGATCTTTTGCTCTACGCGACAGTTACGCCTCTGATAGCACACTCAATGTACACATTGAATAAATCTCCAAAGATCAGGGCGAAAATCTCGCCTGAAGAAATCGTCAGCTCGGGTACAGCACCAGCCGTAAGACTCGCTCCACCATATCACATACAGGGTGACACGACCGCAACTACCACTTAGCCCTCTATAAATATCCAGATATGTTTTACTTTCGAGGACTCACAAGCTCTTAGCTTGCTCTATATCCTGCTTTCTCTTCCGAATTTCCCAACCTCTCGACCTGACCTAAGAAAGGAGGGGATTCATCGGAAATACTTTCAGCGTCTCTGACTAGCATATGTGGTTGCAGGTCACTAGAAGAAGCATGTTCACCTCAAACCTGCTCATCTCTTGAGGACAGGGCTCCCGATCTATGGCTTTAGATCACCAGATGCCATAAGTCTCCAGTGATTGTTTATGCATATACCGAGACCCCAACTGGTGTTATCCTAATCCTATATATTCAATCAAGCAATTCGGTTCCCGATGTGAGACTTCTTGACCCTCTGAGCTTGTGACAACTCTTCGGCTGGGACAAATTCAGTTACATCAGTTTAAATACATTATCGCATTATGTTTCCAAAGAAGACGCACGTTCTTTTAATATAGGATAAACTTATACACAAATATTATCGAATACACTCAAATTTTTTATGAATGCTTAAGAGAGAGAATTTGTGAGTTTCCTCTTTCTCTTCAAATATTGATGGAACAAGTGGCAAAAAACTTGTCAAATTCAGTCATTAAATCAAGCAAATGGCAACCTCATTTACTAAGACGGAAGACAATGCCGAGTTCAGCCAACAATTCCAATAGGGGTGCTTTTCACGCTAATTTTTACTTGCATCTACGCCTTTGTGAGTGGTGACGCATACCCCACATGTAAGGTCAATGACCGACAACCTATATTAAAGAACCAAACCAATCTTTAGGTGGTGAGAAGATCTAAGCCCAAAACAGTTATATTTAGATTATCGTTTAGGTTATTTTCCTATAATTACACTGTTATATAATACACTGCATGAACATTCTAGTCATTATTCAATTAAGAAATGTGAAAAGGATCCCACAATGAAATTATTACAAGTCTTCACAATTTATAAAAGTATGACAGTTTATTTAAAAAATATCATAAATGTAAGAACATGGATTTTTAAAAGATATTGACCTCTCACCCTATAAATGTTAGCTGAAGGAATAACACACACAAAATATCAAACATCTTTGAAAATTCAAGCTAAAGAGCTACTACGTTAAGTTCTGCAATTGCAGGGTATTACAAGACTTCCCTAGAAAAGTTTAACAATTCTTCACATTTTCCCAAGATCAATAAGTTATAAGCGTCATTTCTAAAATCATCATTTAAGCACCTCTGTTTCATACTGATTCATGCTTAAGAATCTTGCTTTGTTTAGAGTGTACGACATATCGTATATGGGGATATGCAATTCTTCACATTTTCCCGAAATCAATAAGCGGCATTTGTAATATATATTCATTTTGAAATATATGATTATTCATGCTATGTTTTGATTTTAAAATCATCATTTAAGCACCTCGGTTGCATATCAATTCATGCTTAAGAATCTTGCTCTGTTTAGCAGTGTATGAGCTATCGTATATGGGGATATATAATTCTGTACTCTAAATAATACGATATGATTAAAGCATAATTCCTTTAAAGGAGTAAAAATTAGAGATTGACAAGTAAACCATTATAATCGGAGAACATACCTGATGTGTTATGGGCCGAACTATTGATCTCCTAGGCCCAGGCCCAGTCCACAAAGAATCAGGATATTTACCGGTAGTTGGGGGCCCAATGGCCTGATAACAAATTGACCGTTGAGTCACAAAGAAATGGGCCCGCTCAGACAAGGCCCATAAATCAGTCAACGCTCTCTATAAATAGGCAGCTCCACCTCATTTTAAGGTACAATCTCAATAAGCCACATTTGATTCTTGAATCATTATAGCTTTCGAGCAACCGCTGACTTGAGCGTTGGAGTGCCTTTGCCAGGATACCTCCCGACGCCTCTGACTTAGCTTTGTGACGCAGGTAACAACCCGTCAAATCCTTCATTGGAGTCCTCGCAGGATCTCAACTTATTCGTTGAGTCGTCAAATCGGCACATCCGATTTTTAGGCAGCATCAGCTTGGCGCCGTCCGTGGGAAAGTTACCTCGTCATTCGAGAATGCATACACAACCGCAAGCCTCTCGCGACGCGGATCGGAACGGTTGTTTGGTTCCCAAGGCCCCAGCGCGACCTGAGTTGCGACTCACTTAGGAGGCCTTGGAAGCACTAATGGAGGAGACCGCCACTCGAGCGGTGACTGCAGCAGTAAATCATTTCGTGGCTTCTCGTCAATACAGAACTACATCAAGTAGCGACTCATTCACCCGAGATAAGGGTAGAGAGAAAAAGCGCAGGATAAATGACACAAGTACATCGAATCACGACATTCCAAAGAAGAATGCTCCGCATAACGAAGATGAGGGCGATAGTAGCCTACATTGCACCTCCCCGGGAAAAGCACTATCCAAGAGTCACAATCCCGATAATGGTTCTCGAACAATCAACGAGGTTAGGAGCTCATGGGGAGCTTTGCCTGCTCGACAAAGTCCCTTCACAAATGACATCTTGTCTGAAACACTACCAAAGGGAGTGAAGCTGACTAATTTACAGGATTTCGATGGTACAAGTGACCCGCAAGAACATATTGATAAATTTTATGCGAAAGCAGATCTGTACAGCATGAGCGATGCAGCTTACTACAAGATCTTCCGTACCACTTTGTCTGGGCGTGCATTAACATGGTTCAACAAGTTACCGTCAGAACCATTGCTAGTCTGGAACAACTCACTCAACGTTTCCTCCTACAATTCTCGATCAATAGGAAATATCCTAAAACGGCGGCTTACTTATTCAACATTGTTCAGAAGGAAGGAGAGAGATTGAGGAAATATGTCAAGCGGTTTACACAAGGTATTCATGAAGTCCCCCTTGTTAACCATGACTTACTGGCAGGGATAATGTAACAAAACCTCCGCCATAGAAAATTCAACGAATCTATCGCGGGAAAGCCACCTACAGATTTGGATGAATTGTTACAGAGGGTCAAGAAGTACATACGCATAGAAGAATCTATCGAGCCACGATACTTGACAAAAAGGAAAAGAGATGACGAGAAGCCCGAAAATCAAAAACGGGAAGAGAAGCGAAACCTTCAAGCCCCGCATCTTGAGCGTACCCCTCTCAATGTCAGGCTGGCTGACATATTTATTATAGCCGAGAAACAAGGTCTGTTGCGTCCTCCTCGTCCTATGCAGGAGAATGCAAAGCGACAACTTTCTGATAAAATACTGTAAATTCCACAAAGACAAGGGACATACCACCGAAGACTGCTTCAGCTTGTGAGCAGAGATAGAAAAGCTGATCAAACGGGGATATTTGGAAAATTTTGTGAACAAATCCCGCAGTCAGAAACGCAATGACAAATAGCGAAATGAGCATCCCAGACATGACCATCCAAAAGGTCGGGATAATATTGCGAAGCAGACTGAGAAAGACGAAAATTTACCAACTGAATGGGTGATTGTAGTAATAACTGGGGGGCCAGCACGCGGCGACTCAAATAACGCCAGGAAAGCCCTTATACGGGCTGCGAGGAGAGGCAATGTGGCTAACACGCACATCCCCCATCAAGTATTTGAAATAGGAACAACTCAGGTTGACATATCCTTTAGCAACAGAGATTTGGAGACCCTGCATGACCCTCATAATGACGCCCTAGTCATCTCTGCCACAATTTTTAACTTCTGGGTTAAAAAAATTCTAGTGGATTCAGGAAGCTCGGCAGACATACTATTCTATGAGGCTTGTGCTAAGCTAGGGATAAGCAACGCCAAGTTGACACAGGTGAATACGCCACTGGTCGATTTCTCGGGCGCAGTAGTGGAGGCCTTAGGGGAGATCATTCTTCCTATCTCTCTGGGCTCACATCCCCAAAGGTCCACTAGAATGATCAAGTTCTTGGTTGTCAACTCTCCATCAGCGTATAATGTGATACTGGGAAGACCAAGTCTCAATGTATTCCAAGCAATAGCATCAACTTACCACATGAAACTAAAGTTTCCGACCCCAAGCGGAGTAGGGGAAGCCATCGGTGATAGCCGTCTTGCGAGAGAATGTCATGCGAGTACCTTGCGAAGGCCGGACGAGAACAAAAAAAGACCGGGCCCAAGTGAGACTTCATCAGTACACATGAAGAGCAAAAGGGGGAAAGCTCCACCCGACGAAGATGTTCACATGGTAGAGGGGGAACACGTGGACAAAGAAAGAATAATAGCAACTGAAACCCTTAAACGCATCATACCTTCAGAAGATCCAATGAAAACCCTCAAAATCGGGACGGAACTGCCTCCCGACTTAGAAGAGAAATTGGAAACCTTTCTCCGAGAAAACACGGACATATTCGCTTGGGGTGACGAAGCTCTCCCGGGCATCCCTCCTGAATATGCACTCCACCACCTTCGTGTAGATTCGAGGTGTGATAGAAACCACGACTCAAATCTGATCAGCTCTATGTCAAATCTGAAAATCACCAACCAGATTCGACCAAACATCTCAAATTTGAAATTCGAAAATCACAACTCCCTTGACTAATCCTTAACCAAATCTGATTAATCACTAATTACCGAATCTCAGACCTCACACTTATAGAGGCAAATTATATCCGACCAGTGTCCTACCCAGAGTGGCTATCAAATGTTGTGTTGGTACCGAAACCCGAAGGGAAGTGGCGACTCTGCGTAGACTTCACAGACTTGAATAAAGCTTGCCCCAAGGATCCTTTCCCACTACCAATAATCAACCAACTAGTTGATTCTACGGCTGGATGCGAGCTTCTCAGCTTCCTCGATGCAACCAAGGATATAACCAAATAGGCTTGGCACCTGAAGACCAAGGGCAAGTTTTGTCACTGATCGAGGAGTTTACTGTTATGAAGTGATGCCTTTTGGCCTAAAAAATGTCGGGGCTACTTATCAGCGGTTAGTGAGCACAATGTTTCATCAATTGATTGGACGCAGCATGAAAGTTTACATAGATGACATGCTCGTAAAAAGCACCAAAGCAACTACCCATTTGAAAGATCTTGAAGAATGCTTTGAAATTTTGAGAAAGTACAGAATGAAGTTGAACCCTGAAAAGTGCACCTTCGGTGTACGCGGGGGAAAGTTCCTTGGTTTTATGATGTCGGAAAGAGGAATAGAAGCCAATCCTGAGAAAATTAAGGCTATTCTAAGCATGAAACCTCCAAAAACTGTGAAAGGAATCCAGGAATTAACCGGTCGATTGGCTGCACTTAATCTTTTCATCTCCCGATCGGTGGATAAAGGGCTCCCGTTCTTCAAAATTTTGAGACAAGGAAAGGGATTTTGATGGACCGAGGAATGTCAGAAAGCCTTCAACGATTTGAAAAACATCCGAGCATGGCTCCATTGTTGGTTAAACCAAGAGAAGGGGATACTCTGTTAACATATTTGGCAGTATCTGTAGAAGCAGTGAGTGCAGTGTTGGTCTCGGAGTAAGGTCGTGAGCACAAGCCCGTATATTATATTAGCCGAACGTTGCAAGGGCCGAACTCAAATACACGAATATTGAAAAATTGGCTTTAGCTTTGGTAACAACGGCTAGTAAATTACGTCCATATTTTCAGTCTCATCAGATAGTAGTGCTGACAAATCACCCCCTGAAGCAAATATTCTCTAGCCCTGAGGCCAGTGTCCGGATAATAAAATGGGCCGTGGAAATGAGCGAATATGGGATTCGCGCCCAGCGATTAAAGCGCAAATTTTAGCAGACTTTGTAATTGAGATGATTACGACTGGGGAAGGAACCTCCACCTCTGCCTGTATGCTGCACGTAGATGGATCGTCCGCATCAACAGGGAGTGGAGCGGGAATCCTATTGGAGAGTCCGCAAGGAGATAAGATTCGATACGCTATCAAGTTTCTTTTTGCTGAATCAAATAACGAGGCCGAGTATGAAGCCCTCATCACAGGAATTAAATTGTCCTTGTCGGCGGGAGCACAAAAATTGGTGATACATAGTGACTCTCAGCTTGTGGTCAATCAAATTCGTGGAGATTATGAAGTAAAATAAGAGAATATGATGAGATACTTGACTCAGGTAAATGAGTAACTCGCCCGCCTAGAGAGTTATGAGATAAAGCAGATACCTCGGATAGAGAACGAAGAAGCGGTTTATCTAGCCAAGCTGGCTAGCTCACTAGCCAATATCGATAGTCGAAAAATAACATTTCTAACTATTGATAGAAAATAGAATGAAGAGAGTCACCAGAATATCTTCTGCACCCAAGAGGAGCCAAGCTGGAAGGATGATATCATTAACTATCTCAAGCATGGAACCCTCCCAACTGACCGGGCTGAGGCACGGAAACTCAGAATGGGAGCAGCACGTTTCACCATCATCGATGGGGAGTTATACATAAGAGGTTACTTGCAACCATATCTAAAGTAATTAAGTCCATCAAATGCGGAATATTTACTACGTGAAATTCATGAAGGGATTTGTGGGAATCATTCTGGTGACAGATCATTGGCTGGTAAAGCACTGCGATAAGGCTACTTTTGGCCTACTATGAAACACGATGCTGTAGAGCTAGCAAAGCATTGTCGTGCATGCCAAGAGCACGCAAACTTGCATCATCAACCTGCAACACTTTTACAACCGTTAGCAGCACCCTTACCTTTCGCCCAGTGGGGAATGGACTTAGTAGGTCCATTTCCCCAAGCCACTGGGCAAAGAAAATTTCTGATTGTCGCCGTGGATTATTTTACTAAATGGGTGGAAGCAGAACCGTTGGTTAAAATATCCGAAAGAGAAGTGATAAAGTTTCTGTGGAAAAATATAGTGTGTCAATTCGTAATCCCCCAAGCCCTAATTTCGGGACCTCTCTTCCCGGAGCTGAAAAGCACTAGCCAATGAGAGGACCTGCAAACATATCACGAGCAATACATATCTCATTTAAAGAGAAACAATCGTGATTGGGTCATAACATAGCAACGACATAATAACATACCTGGCAAGCATTCTAGGCAAGGGCATGGGTCAGTGACTCGGTTGGTTGTGGTAAGAGATGAAGTATATCGTGATCTCCAATAAGAGTTTTTCCCATGTTTCAACCCAAATCTGGGTCGCTCAGATCCCAGAACGAGCCACCCATATCCCGAAGATTGACCCCTTCCACAAAAAGATGGTCGCCTCCCGAAACATTATAAGGCGTCCCGTTCTCCACCTCCCGACCTCTCTTCAAGTTTTTCTGAGCATCATCGTCACCCGACTGTAGGGGAACGTCGCCAGATTTTGGTCCCAAATCTTTTCTTCTATCGTTCGTACTCTTACCAATCGTAACGTGGCATTGCCGCGGCTGAGGAGAGCTACGTCTATCAGTTGACCGAGGTGATCCCATCCTTCGAGGAGCATCATGCGAATCGGGCCCCACACGTTTTCTCGGTGGCCTGACCCAAGGAGCCTTCATCAGACGACGACCTGCTCCATTCTGAAGAGCTCGAACTTCATCCAGATCTATTTTCTTTCCTGGATTATTATAGAATAGTCAGATACCAGTGAAAAACAACAAGTAAGACTGAGCATATAAAGAAATAAGTTAAATATGACAACATGGAATATCCGCAAACAACATAGACATTGGAAATAAGGAAAAATATCTGTGCGAAAGACAATTCTTAGCATGGAAACTACCAGGAGGAAGTAGAAGCCTAGGATCAATTGTCTCGTCAAATAGCCCTAGCGACCCGCATTCAAGTTGTAACGCGTAGTGCGTTCCCCCAATTTTGATTTTACTAAGCCCGGAGCTCCACGTAATTTGCACCCCCCACCCACGGTCTCGAACATACAAAAAGTTTGACTTCGAGCTGCCTCTAGGAGAACGGATGCGGGACAAGAACTTACAGTCTAATCTAGGTTGAAAATAAATATATGAACCTGGGCCCGTACAACGCGCTGAGAAAAGTGCGTGGAATAGATCTAAAGTCACAGGAATTCTCGTTTGACTCACCCTGCGACGAAAGAACATAAATGCGATTATAGCATTGGGTGTTAACTGGCTAAAACTTACACCAAGGATATGAACTATCTCAATCAACAAACCGTTGGGAGGCAAGGAAAATCCATTACTAAAGTAATCTAAGTACGTTGTAAAGTATCCAGAGGATGGCTCGTGACACATCTTCTTTTTTGGGAATTATAATGTCAGACTTGGTACATAACCCTAGCTTCCGAAGCACCTCAGGTGAATCCTCCAACTCAATGTGTTCATCATGGATATAGGTCGTGGGTGAGTCTAAACTATTTTGGTCGGATAGCCGTATCTCCGATCCCTCTTCATCACTAGAGTTCTCCGGGGAGATCCGATCACTATCCCGATTAGCTATCAATACAGAAAGATCTTTACCCCGTGGAACCCGCCCTCCACAAACTTTCGTCACACATATATGTGCATATTTACAAAAGAATTATAAATAAAAAAAAATTAGTAAAAAAATATTAAAAAAAGATATATATTAAAAAAAAGTAAAACCCAAAATTGCTGGGAAACGCAAAAGCAGTACGCCTCTCTCCCCTCCCCTCTCCAGGAAACACAGAAGGATTGCGACTTCATCTCCCCTCAAACGCAGAAAGCTAACAAAGTGCTTCTCCACCAGTCGCGGCCACCCTCGCGACCAGCTTCCCCAAATCACCACCTGCCATCGGTGCACCTTTCAGGCGCGGCTACCATCGCCAAGATCTCCGCCATCTACCGCCATCGCTACCCACTCCTATGGCCCAAATCTCCTACGGAGCTCCATCTCCCGTAGCCACTCCTGTCGCCTCAGTGCGACACCATCGCAACACCGATACGCCGCCATCGCGACCCGCCGTGCAGCCACCATCACTGACGTTTTTCCCCACAACCTCGCCGCCACCACTCCGTCGCCTACCGCGACCAACGTCCACATACCGTGCAAACCCCCCGCCACTCCACCGACCACTGGGCGGCACATGGGAAATCGCCATGTTTTCTTCTACGGGAAATCAACGATTGCAAGCACACAATTAAACTTAACATAATGCTTAATTTTAGAAAATTAATCTTGAGAATGATTAAACCAAAACAAAATAAAAAATATTTAAATTATTAATAATAATCAAAATTAAAGAGAACAGTGATGGTCTGTGGGCGTACCAGCCATGGAGTTGGGCGTAGATCTACCCTGCGCAAGTGAGAACAGAAATTTAGTTCGTAAGTCGAACTGATGTTTGCCAGTCGAATTGATTTTATAGAGTAGAAACGAATGAAACTCTAATACGAAGTTCAATTATAATGAAACTCTAATATGGAGTTTACGTAGATGCAAATTCTTTGACAATTATCTAAGAAAAAATAAATAAAATTAAATTAAATTGAACAAATAAAATCAGAAAATATCAAAATCACAAAACTTATATACAATATAATAAATTATTATTTCCTTTATAATAATCATGATAATACAACAAATAAATATTAAACTACTCTCGGCCGCACTAAAGAATAAACTAACAAAATTTAGTTCCGATGATCCCAGCAGACTTGCTGCGCCCGAGAGTGGGGGGCCTATGATGGGTTATGGGCCGACCCATTGATCTCCTAGGCCCAGGCCCAATCCACAAAGAATCAGGATATTTACCGGTAGTTGGGGGCCCAATAACCTGATAACAAATTGACCATTGAGTCACAAAGAAATGGGCCCGCTCAGACAAGGCCCATAAATCAGTCAACGCTCTCTATAAATAGGCAGCTCCACCTCATTTTAAGGTACGTTCTCAATAAGCCACATTTGGTTCTTGAATCATTATAGTTTTCGAGCAACCGTTGACTTGGGCATCGGAGTGCCTTCACCGGGATACCTCCCGACGTCTCTGACTTTGCCTTGTGACGCAGGTAACAACCCGTCAAATCCTTCATTGGAGTCCCCGCAGGATCCCAACTTATTCTCTGAGTCGTCAAATCGGCACATTCGATTTTTAGGCAGCATCAATACCGTTGCTATTTGTTCTATGTTATACTCAATGTTAATGATCTTGAAGCACCTCTAATTTCAGTATGCATGTATTATATTATTATTTTGCTCGAATGTTTCATCTTGCTGAATGTTTCCCCAAATACCCATCCCTTATATTCACAATCAGATAAGAATGAAGAATATATCGAAGATGAAGAATAGAAAATGTTGTGGGGCTAATGAAGACCCACATTCTTTTTGTAATTTATTTTCGCTTCTGCTATTTCAAGCAAAAAAGACGCTTCCGTATTTCTTTGTTTTACTTTGTAAAAACGATAATTTTTGTAATGTAATAGAATGATTTTACATAAACTACGAGGCTTAATATTTTTATAATGAGCTATTGTTAAACATCATCAGTTTCATGCACCTTCGTCTCGAGTCATGGTAATAAATACCTACAATAGATTTTTATCTACTTTATAACTATCATGTCTTGATAAAATGTCTTTCTTTATCTATAACGTTCAAATAATCATATTACACATAATCTGAACTTTTTTAAAAAAAAAATCCATCCTTTTAAAAAATGTTAGTTTAATATAACTCTTTATTTTTAAAAAATTTAATACCAAACACTATTAACGTTATTCACATTTCATATTTTAATGTCACTAATTGTTCTATAATAATCTAATAGCAAAACGTAACTCAACTATATAATATGTATTATATGATCACCTCATTGAGAAAATAGAGAGTATCCCATGATTCTTGGGGAGTTTCAACGGTTGCCTTAATTTTGTTTGGAAAGTGGCCCGTAAGGAAATGCCCGTGAAGATGAAAGTCTTCTTTCTCGCCCCACCAATCCCATTAACAAATTGACTTCTTTTTGTGCCTCTAACCTACAAATCATTAACTACAGACGTGCCAAGGGAAATCTTTTACTCTTCTCGCCTCATCATGTGTCGGATTGAAAAATCGGATTTGAAATGATGCCAATAGTTGAGAAGTAGAAATTTCAGAAAAATAAACTTTAAGTTACAAATAAGGACTTAAAATCCAGTTTGAAATTCCAAGAGTGCTTTTGAGGAAATTTGTAGTAAATATTGAACTCCAATTGAGTACCTAAGTTTGATTAAAATTCAAAACTTCACAAAACCACGAGGTGTCCAATGTTCACGGTTCTAATGTCTTGAAACACATGATATTCATATCATGAACTCTGGTGGCAGTACCATAAAGCTTGATTCAGCATTTGAAACTCCTTTTTCATGGTTGAATGCTGAACAAGCTCAGACCAATTCCTCCTGAGAAAAGTAAAAGGTCAAGTTTCAAGAATACTGACCAAACTGAAACCCCGTTTTGGCCTAGCTTCTGCTGAATACCGACCAGCGCTCTTGAAGCGAACAAGAAATAGGGAATCCTTTATTGGGATGGGATATTGAGATTGAAAAGGAGAAAATTTGAGCTTAAGTCTGGGATGAATTAATAGAATTCGCAAAAACCAAGTCACCAACAACAAAAATTGTTGGTTCTGCGCCCCGGGTTAGCATGAACATATTAAACTGAGAAACTCCCGAGTACCATTCCCTCAACACCTATTCCTTCCTAATGCTCAAGGTGCATTATAAGTATCCGCCAAATGCAACACAACAACAATTACTAGCAACTAACAGGGAATTCGGTCTCCCATTATTGTCTTGCAAAAACAATTCCAACGAGAATGCTCTCCTTATATAACGAGTGAGGATCCAACCAAATCATAATAAGGCACAGAATCTCTGTCATTATGCTGATCAGAAATGTACCAAACGCATGACGTTCTATTTTATCATGAGTCCAATCCCCGTCTAGTCACGTTTTTCTCACACATATGACTTATATGCTCTGATTTCTCGAAATACTGAGTCGATTGATGGAATTTGGGATTAGATTGATACTCCTTACTTTCCATAATTTTCCAAAATAAAGCAATGACTAAGTTCAATGAATAATTCACATACCCCGGTAATGGTTTGGGGCTGGACTCTGAAGCAAACTGCAGTAAGAGTAGTTCAAGATTACAAGTACACAGGTATTAATGTAATTCAGATTCATTAGGACATCCATCAAATGAAGTAAGTTTGTAATAAGGTGAAGTAAGACATCCATGGCAAACTGTTGACGTAATCAGGTGAAGGTTGGGGGGAGGGAGGTAGGACAGAAAGTTTGTAAAGAGAACGTGGCAAGAAAATGTAGTTAACTAAAGCTTTGTGGATTGAGTTATTTGAAATCAAGTCCATAGTTTTAAACCACTTAAATTAATTGGATGATTTCAATATTGGTAATTTCAAACCCAAATCTTTGCAATATATACTCTTGACTATTGATTTCTAAAATAAATTGGAATCCCTTTGATCACCTGTCAATTTAGAAGTTAGTTCCTAGCATAGATATGTCAAATTTTTTGATACTATGACATAAAACCTGCGAGCTGTACCTTGTCATCCGAAGGACTAGTATGTTACAAAGTAAAAAATAATCTGCAATTCCAGAAAGCATAGTAATCGACAACCAAAATTTGAGATTAATCCCTGTGATGGTTCAAAATGTCCAAGCTTCTCAACAAAAATTCTCGATCTTCATTTCAGCGATACAAATAAAAATTAAAGTGAAAAGGAAAAAAACGAATAAAAGCTACAATTCACAGGAGACAGTTGGATACAACACTACCTTGAACAGTACACCTTAAAGTACAATGAACTGCGGAAAGAGAAGAAAACATAGTGAAGTCGATCAAGAATCACAATAGAAGACCTGGGAGGGCAACCGCGAAGCTTCGGATTTAGAAAAGCACGTGTCATCAACGGCGTCGCTTCGGCACCAACGGCACTTCGGAGTCAGGACGCATTCGGATCTGGTGCTCACTTCACTGCAGTCACGAACTGGATCGACCCGATTGTCGTTTTTCGGATTCTTATCGGTCGCTAATATGGATAAATTCGGCCCGCGAATCCGATTCGGACCGGCATCGTTTGCAAAAACAGCGGCGTCAGATAAGTCACTTAACGGAGTTAACAACAGGATTAACAGGGAAGAAAAAGTGAAGATTTCCATAGCTTATGAAAACGTATACAGATCATAGAGAAATGAGGAAGGTGAGAATGAGGAAGAAGATTAACGAAGTTTACAATAATTAGAAGTCACTAAATCATAAAAAAAGGGAATAATTTAATAAATCTGGGATTTTGGGAAAAAAGTGAAGAAAGTGGCCCATGCAGGTCTCGAACCTGCGACCTTCGCGTTATTAGCACGACGCTCTAACCAACTGAGCTAATGGGCCGTCGACGAAAGTTCTCTTGTGTACACATAAATCACGATAACATAATCAATGTTCGAAATTATTCAACGAGTTTATATTTTTAAAATTATAGGTACATACACCAAAATACATAAAAATGGTAGCACTAGCTTTCAATATTTCTAGGATTCTATTTTCAATTTTGATTTTCAGAAATAATTTTATAAACAACTAACTTTGTTAAAGTAATAATTTTTTCATACTTGAATCTGGCGATAAAATATATACATCGTATATATTTGATAGCTTTATTTCAAATTTCAATTATGCTTCACCAACTTTATATTAGAAGTGTAGATACAATTTTATCGAAAACTTCACTTAAACTAGAGCTGTTGCACAAAGAAATTCAAATTTGTGTATACATTTTTAACATAATCAGATGCATTGTTTAGCCTAGCAAGTCATTTACCTGAAAGGGACTCTCATATGTTGCGGCGACATGAATATAAAAGAATGTCTCTGGGACAATTAATTAGCTAAAGCTTTCATATAAATCTGAAACAACAGGTTGAAACTTGAAACATTCGAACTCCATTGCAAACGATTAGGTAAAAATGGGAACATAAGTATACGAGCTATACAACTTAATTAATGACCCTTTTCGCATATAAGGTACAGTACATTACAACCACCATTGAGCATAGAAACAGAATTTACGAGCAACACAAAGAACAATGAATCAAAAATGGGAAATGTAAAAAATTTTCAGGTTTAAAAATGCCAACTTCAACTACATAAGCTACTCATTCCTTCAACTTCTGATTCTAGGAAGGCCAACGACAGCTTGTGGATGGTAGCAACAACACAGCTCCTTGGCTCTTGATCGATGTTGAATATGTGCGGGAACATCTGTCATCCAGTGATGAGCAAGACAAGGAATATAGCTCCAAGTTTCATATCTTTGACGTTCGAAGTACCGTTAGAAGGATCACAAGTAAGCTCATACCAGTTTCATGATAATCTTTAGGAACATGCTGATCTTTTTGCAATTTCTTTCACCACTTCAACTAGAAATTTCACCAATTCATAATTTTACCTAGCGATTAAGTAAGTTTCTATCCTTTTCCCCTTCAGCAGGTACGCCCGAAATTAAACTAGAAGTGACAGTTTATATATCACCTCACCTGGTACCAGAATTACCAAGAGTAAGTTCAAGATCATCAGGAACACATTCATCGTGAATTCTTTCTCCTTCCCATGCTTTCACCACTCCAATGGTGTTATTACATCCAAATGCAAACTCAGCAGAAATTGCATCAGACATTGGAACATCAGCTGTCCGGTCAATCCCTGGTGCAACAATAGGAGAACAAGTTCCACTTTGTCCAGGAGTCCACATACGAGACCCCCCATTCGACAATGGTTCCTTGAAAGTGAAATGATTAGGTGAGACAAGGCTGAATGTTGGAGATGAAGGCCCATCTTGAGGAGTTTGGCCACCAGAAAGCCATCCTGAATCAGGTGGAGTTTGAGTACCAGGACTTTGTGTTGTTGAATATGGTAGGAAGGGGTAGTGCAGCCCAGGCCAGAAAGAACAAGATGTCGGATCATCCTTCATTCTAGGAGTACCCGGAGTAGGTGAGCTTATTGGAGGAGTGACTGGTGCACTTATTGAACCACCAGGTCTGTAAAGATGAAGGGGAAACTTAGATGGAGCGGGACAAGAGCCGGATGATAAATTTTTCAGCCATGGGATGAGTGAATTAGGATCGGTGGTGTTACTGACATAGTAGTTACATTGGTTCGAGACTGGGCTAGCAAAGGAAGACAATACAGGGCTTGGATTAACAGAGGTTCTGGGGCTTGGTTGATTTGATGTGCAAGGGCTCGCCACTGCTAAACCAATGGGCTTGCAACCCTGTAAAGATAAAAACAGTTGAGTGGAAGCAAAAAGAATACCGACATCACAACATCGAGGATATGTTATAAAAATAATTATATGGAATTTAAGTCCCAACATCTTAATGTTGGGGCTATGATGAGGGGACTTTAAATTTGTTATTGTAGCTATAATGAGGGGAATTCAAGTATGATACAAGCTTCCCCCTCTCCCTAGTTCTTGAAGATACTTAATTTGAATTATGGTGTTAGTGAGTATCAGAAACAAAATCTAATCACAGTGTCTACAATCCGGGTTAGTCTATACTCCCCCTTAGATAATTCTTTCCGTGTCCCAATACCATTATCGTACGAGTCCCTCACTTTCCAATCGAGATTCATATCATGCATTGGGAATCAAAAAGTTAAAATCAAGCCACATTACAACGGGGAGAAACACCCCAGAAAAAAATCATATAAAATTCTAATCAATTGAGAAAAAGGAAACATCCCTCACACTTCATCAATTAGACAAACAGATCTACACCTAATCCCGGAGAATATTTCTACAAGAAGGTGAAATTAAATCTTAATATATCCAGGATTATCGAGCATAGACATAGTTAACCACAGAGCAACTTCGTGTTTCACTACTTGTACTTTACATTGAACTCCTTACAAGTAGGAAAACCGTTGCAAATCAGAACTTTTGAATTTATACAACAAACACAGCTGAAAGAACGCGCAGGAGTAAAGAAGATCAGACACCTATTGTTATGCTTTTATACCCGTTCTCTGTTGCATGTCTCTTCCTCCCGCCTTTCTTCCTTCTAGAATAAACCTTGGGCCTAGCCCTTTTATTTGGGTCATCATTACTTTGGCCCATAACAGTATCAGAAACAAAATCTAATCAGTGTCTACAATCCGGGTTAGTCTATACTCCCCCTTAATAATTCTTTCCGTGTCCCAATACCATTATCCTACGAGTCCCTCACTTTCCAATCGAGATTCATATCATGCATTGGGAATCAAAAAGTTAAAATCAAGCCACATTACAACGGGGAGAAACACTCCAGAAAAAAATCATATAAAATTCTAATCAATTGAGAAAAAGGAAACATCCCTCACACTTCATCAATTAGACAAACAGATCTACACCTAATCCCGGAGAATATTTCTACAAGGATACTGAAAATAGTTGATAACCATATAAAATTATAAAAACAACAAAAGGCGAAGAGATCCATCATTTTTTCACCACATGCAAAATTAGAAGTTAGAAGGGAGATTGTTCAGTTCAAAATGAAATAAATGGCCATAGAAAATGGGCCTCATCGAAATGAACTGCAGAGATTAGCGGGGTGCCGGATGCCTACGGCTCATTTTATCACAACACAGAGAGGATCAGCAATCCTGCAGGCTGCAACGCCATTAGAGGCACCCACGTCTAACTCTAAAGTCTAACCTATCAACGTACTAAAGTGTCTCAATTGCGTGAAGCGCATTTTAGCAGCTCGCAGCGTGAACCATATTAGAATACACTTACGGACACTTCATATGTCGCAGTTCTTCTATTTTCTTGGACCTCAATGTAAATATAGGCTCAGTTCGCACCTTTTTCATTTCGATGTTTCTGTAATTCCTCTAATTAAACATAACAATGAAGAATTCTTTCGTTCCATCGATTCGTCTTCATGATAACCAAAAGAAAACCTCAACTGCAACCTTTAGAAGTGTACTACAGCTCAAAGTGATGCATAAATTACCGTAAATCAATTGGCTCAAAATCTGAAGATCTACAGCACCGACTAATCATACCTTTCTGTAAGTAGTACCATCTTCTCCGACGATCCAACCAGCTTCGTTGCAGAGTGCTTTCAAGACCTCGTTGTTGTCGCAGTGCTTGGGTAGCTTGTAATTCCCGTACATCCTCAGTCCGGAGAAGATCTTGGCGGCAATGGCACGGCGGCGCCTCTCCCTGCGCTTGTTGTTCTCTCTCTCCTTCCACGTCGGCATCCGGGATCCCGAAGCCATCTCTCAGCTGAGCTTCGGTGGGTTGACTGGGTCGGCTTCACGTGGAGAGAAGGTTATGAATTATATTAGCATATGATTTAGATGAAGAAGGGGATCGGCATTGGCTCTTTGGTATCGCATGATGATGTCCGGTAATAATTTCATTATTAAAATTTTAAAACTAAAACTGGAAGGGTCGCTAATAGTTTGGGACTCGGGAGAGGATTAATTACAGAAATGCCCCTGTACAATCATGGTCATGGTTGAACATAGAAACCGCTTGCTGAATTAATTAACTACGATTATTATAAACTTGATTCAAGGTAACAAAAGAAAGATCGGCAAGGAAATGAAATATAACAATAACATAATATTTTTTTATAACTCTATGTTCATGCTTTGTTTGAGTAATGAGATTCTTGAATGATTAGTCGAGGATTGATTAAAACAATGTTAGATAAGGAGCTTCTAATCAATTTACAAACTAAATTGGTGCCAGATTCAAGTTTTTTCCTTATTATGTGCTTTTAACCTTCAATGTTTCTCTCATGAAATTTCTTGGTCTCCCACAGAATATGTTATCATCCTGGAAAAAGAATATGATATATAAAAAATGTGAGGTCAGTAATTAGCAAGATGATTAGTGGCTAATCATTTGAAATTAGTGGTTAACTCATCGGTATAGATCAACTTAGGGAACATCTGTTAAGATGCAATAGCTCGGACATGAGCTGGTTCTAGAGTTGGTGCTAAGCTGATAGAAGAAGCTATATTGTGGATCAGATTAGGCGCAAGCTGCTATGTAAGGACTGTGTTAATTCCGTGAGCTGTTAACAGCTTAGGAGTATCGTACAGCAGGAAACAGCAGGCGTGATCTGTTCTAGGATCGTGAGCTGTTCCAGGTTTATGCGATGTGATCTGTGAGCTTAGCGAACATCTTTGGGCGTTGTAAGCTGTTTAGAGCATCCTAAGCTGATAGATAGGATGCTTACTGATCTGAGTTCCTCTAAGCTGAGTAGTGTAAATTGTTAGACAGTGATTCTGGTGTAATCTGATATGTCTTGATGTGATCTGGTCTGCTGATGTGACCTATGCCACCGTGCGTGACAACAAGCTGTTTAGCAGAAGCAGTGTATTAGCAACAGCTTAGAGATGTTCTGGGTGCCCTAAGCTGAGGGACCAGATTACAGGTGTTGTACTGGTGCGTGAAATCAGGTTGGGCGCAAGCTGGTGATGACGCATAGTTGGATGAAAGATGTTGGTGAGGGTCGGTTCTGGTGAGAGCTGATTGTATTCCTAAACTGGAGTAGTGCGCGAGAGCTGTTAGCACACGAGAGCTATTCTGGGTTCAGAGTTGAGGCCTGAGCTGATAGCTGGTCATGGTACAGAGTAATCCAGATTCAGATTAAGGACTTGTTTGATGTCCCGAGCTGAGTGGACAGATCACGAGTAGTACCTGAGCTTTAGAAGTTATCAGCATGGTTGTAAGCTGACTGGTGTAATCTGATCTGTCTTGATGTGATCTGGTCTGCTGATGTGACCTATGCCACTGTGCGTGACAACAAGCTGTTTAGCAGAAGCAGTATTAGCAACAGCTTAGAGATGTTCTGGGTGCCCTAAGCTGAGGGACCATATTGTTGTACTGGTGTGTGAAATCAGTTTGGGCGCAAGCTGGTGATGACGCATAGTTGGATGAAAGATGTTGGTGAGGGTCAGTTCTGGTGAGAGCTGATTGTATTCCTAAACTGGAGTAGTGTGCGAGAGCTGTTAGCACACGAGAGCTGATCTCGGTTCAGAGTTGAGGCCTGAGCTGATAGCTGGTCATGGTACAGAGTAATCCAGATTTAGATTAAGGACTTGTTTGATGTCCCGAGCTGAGTGGACAGATCACGAGTAGTGCCTGAGCTTTAGAAGTTATCAGCATGGTTGTAAGCTGATTGAGACAAACAGCTTAGAGAGAATGGTTAGTAAGGATCACTCCGTGAGCTGAGTGATGCGTACTGTACTGGAGACCGTGAATGCTCTGAGATGGTCTGAGCGCGCAACCAGAGCTGGGAAGCGAAAGCTGATAGTTGCGCGAGAATTGATCTGTAAGAGTGATCCGTCTGGTAGCGTAATCTGTTGGGACCGTGATCTGTTGATGCGTAAGCTGTCTTTAAATGCCCGAGCTGGATTGCAGTGCAAGCTGTTTTGAGGACGACATCTTAGAAGTGAACAGCTCTGGGATCAAGCGTTGAGTGAAAGTTGTTGGGTTGCTGTGAGATGTCGCGGGCGTGATCTGTTGGTGTGCGCAAGCTGTTAGCTGAAGCGTCCCATGCTATTTATCCAAGCTGGTGTCAGCTTTGAGGTCTATGAGCTGAGCTGATCTGGGGTCACTGTAGACGTGATCTGTTGGAGCGTGGTCTGTGGAGTGTAAGCTGTTGGGTACGAGAGCTGGGTATGTGCGTGCTGAGCAGTACGCATGAATTCACTGTAGCTGTGAGCTGTTGAGTAATAAGTATAAATACCCTCTCATTGACCAATACTTAGTCATTTTTAGACCACCCGTTCCTTATCTTCTTCTAGTACCGAGAGATATTTCCCCAAACCCTAGCTACTGTTCACTCGACATAGAATTTCCAGATCGTCGGAGTTTGACCGGTCCATTGGGAGCGAGGATACAACGGTTGAAAACCCCTCTTTAAGGCCGACGTTTAGGTACCAGTTTGGAGACGGGGGAAGGTCGGACGGAGGAGATCGCAGAGAAGTCTGAGCTGTGTGTCGTGATTTCAGACCGTGTTGAGCTCTGGTTCAGATTTGAGCTCCCTGGTGGTTGCTACGAGCTGTTGGCCTTGGGCAGTTGAGCGGAGCAGGAGGTGTGTTCTGCTGACAGCCGTGAGCTTGTGCTGAGGTAGTTTTCCGAGATCTGCGTAAGCTACGAATCTGAGCTTGTATTTACAGCTTTGAGCTAAGCATGTGAGGTGATCGAGTAATGCCCTCACCCCTCATACGTGTAGTGGCCACTGTTGTTGGTTGACTGGCCGGCTGAGACGTCGTGCCTAGGAGTCTTTCACTGAGTCGTGATTGCGAGCTGAATCGATGTGCTTGTTGCCGATGAGTCTTGGTACCCTTCATGCATTGTACGACACATGTTCCATGCTTTATTTGATAGTTGTTGATGATTTGCTCTTCGTACTGAGGTTTGACCTCGTTTGTTTTTCCTTGGGCTGCTTTGGCCGTGTGTTGGCCATTGCAGACCTTTTTCAGGTAGTCAACTGGTCCGTGAGGTGTGACAGCTGGTGCAGTCACAGGTGTGAGTTCCCAGTTATATATGTATATATATATATATATATATTATATCGAGTCATTGCCAGGAGATGTCCTGTGTAGTTATTTGTATTTGACTTGATTGAATTGCATGTATATTTGCTATAGTAGTTGTTGTTGCTGCGGCTTTTGAGTCAAAGCCATATTTTGAGTATGAACTTATGTTGAATGTTATATTTTCAGTCAGGCCGAAAAAGAAAAAAAAAATTTACCCGCTTTAAGCTTTCGTGTTTGCGTGTTTTAGCTGTGTTTAGAACACCGGGTCTGACAACAAAAGCAGTCAAAAAAGCTTCTTGATCTTTCAACCGGAAATGCAATCCTAAAATTTCTTGCTTTTCTTCAACACCAAAATCTTGCAAATGCCCGAGAGACTTTGCTCAAGGGAAGATTTTACAGCTCGTGGGATTTGGATGCCGATTTGAGCAAAGGAATTGAAAGAATATTCCTCCTCCATGTTCTGAGAACCTCTGTAAATTAAAGTATCCATGGTTGATGCTTTACCTTAAGAGCAGATTGGATACAGTATCCTCCCACAAGAGGGATGTCAATGAATTTGCGATTTTCGAACCATTATTTCAACTTGTATTGATCACTGCATCCAAGCACACTGCCTTTAATTACCTTTTCTCCAATTCTTGAAACCTAAAAGAAGTTTGATGCAGATACCAGAATCACCAGATTTAAAGGTGAAATGTGATAAAAAGGTGGCAGCCCAATGGAGGAGATGAACATCTGATTTACATCCCCATCACAAGGCTGGCCATTGTTTTTCCAGCAGCTGCCTATGTCCATTGTTACAGAACCGGAGTATTCGGTTTTGCAAACTTTTATAATGATAATCGAAACCAAATAATACCGAACTTTTGATCTTATTTTTTTTTCGAAAGACCGAACTTTTTGAATTAACCCAACCGAATCAGTCGAATTATTTATCCTACGGTTGCTCACCCCAGCTCATTGCTATTGCACCAAGTTGTCAGAAGTTTTCTCTTACTGGCAGAAAGCAAATCACAAATTAAGTGTGACATCTGGAATACTGCTTAGGATTAGTATGAGCGAGCAGTTCGATATACATTTTTCTTGATTTGCTTCTCAGTTTGATACGAAGATTGCCAGATATATATGTCCTAAAATTTGATAGATGTATACTGGAACTGCATAAGGAGAATAGTAATACATCAAGTGATATCGCTGAAGGTGTTCATGGAGGAAAGTCACGAGGAGCACGCCCTGCCTCCGTTTTTGCTGAAGATATTTGAGATTGCAGACGATCCCGAAACAGACTCGATTGTATCATGGAACTCAAGTGGCACCAGTTTCATTATCTGGGATCATAACAAGTTTTCAGAAAGTATTCTTCCCAAGTACTTCAAGAGTAACGTTTTCTCAAGTTTCGTTTATCAGCTCAATAACTATGTGAGTAAAGCCTTCTCTCTGCGCATTTGCGAGCCTTGTGTTATCTTTCTTTCTGATGTGGTTCGGTTGTTATTATGTAGGGATTCAGAAAGATCTGTTGCGAGATATACGAATACGCGAATCCATGGTTTCAAGCAGGTAAAAAAGAATGGCTAAAGAACATTAAGAGAAGGAAGGAGAAATTCCAAGTCCCAAAGAAAAGAGGCCGCTCGACTCTGAAGTACGACTCCATGAATGCTGCCGCAGACCAAGAACTGCAGGCTTTGATGACAGAACAAAACAATATGAAAGAGCAAATCAAGAAGCTCAAAGAGAGAATAGGAAAGATGGAACACCAGATTATCAGCATAAAAAGTAAAATGAGTTTTCATGAACTTAGCGACTACGAAGGCGGTGTAACAGACTTTTCAAAGCAGATGCATCTGGAAGAAATACAAGATCATGCAAGTGAAAATGGCGCGAAAAGGCCAAGATTGACTGAACTGGAGATTACTGAAAGTGAAGTGAATAATGAAGATATCGTTGAAATTTTCACAGCAAAAGTTTCCTCAGCTGACAATTCCGGTTCCGGCAACTCCATTCAGTCGTCTAAGGAAAATACTGAAAGTTTCGATTTTTTGAAAAGAATACTAGAGGATGATACATGGTTCAGTACAGAAGGGGAGGGAAATCTACCAGTGGATCATTCCAAAGCTATTGTTGAACTTG
Source organism: Dorcoceras hygrometricum (assembly GCA_001598015.1). NCBI lineage: Eukaryota > Viridiplantae > Streptophyta > Magnoliopsida > Lamiales > Gesneriaceae > Dorcoceras > Dorcoceras hygrometricum. Next base: position 142,402 of record KQ995273.1, read on the forward strand.
CTAGAATGATGGAATCATACACAACTATGGATCGGGGGAACCTCGAGGAAAAGGCCTCAGATCAGGAAATGGATGATGATGTTCCTACAGACTTGCGGGCATGATATGAACAGTATGAAGTTTACCTTTTTTGCTAAACAAGTGGTAGAGCTCAACATCAGGTTTTTACGTTTTTTCTCAGGTTAGGGGCTCACCACTTGGGTTCATAGTGTGATATCAATTTCATGTTCTCGCTAACTGAAGTATGTTAGTTGACTCTATTCATCATCTCATTCTATTTATACTCGTCTGCTGATATCCCACAATGTTTTGCCGTCGACTTATTCTACTACATCATACTTCAATGTTATATAGGCTGTTTTAATTTATGCTACTTCATACTTCAAAGTTATGTTTCTAGCCAATTACCGTACCCTATTGAGGTATGATTTACAGATTTCCCACCAATATCACAGTACTGCTCCAGAGAGCTTCGTGAATAAACTTGTCAGGATTAGCAAGCATCAAGTACAGAACAAGCTCCAAGCTTGGAATAGCTCCTTGAAGATATAACTTCATATTTCCTTTCCAGAAATGAAATAAGCTTTATACAGATGGATGATACACCGAGGACATAAAGTAGAAACACAAGCTCAAAAATCTGGACTCCGAAGATTGAAATAGCTAGAATATAGTATTCTCCATGAATCAAACAATATCATAATGTATCTTTGGCACATAGGCATCAATGATAAATGATCAAAAAATTTCACCCTGACGCTACATAATGAAAAGATTGAAAAAATATAATGCAGCCTTCTGATATGTTTTTACAGATTCTTTCTCCTCGACTATAAGTCTATCACTATCTGAACAATAATTTTTGTTGTATTGAAACAAGGAAACCGAGAGTAACAAATGGGGTAAACATAAATGTTCATACTACAACTATAATACAGGTACCGAAATGGTTACTGCCATCGTAGCATCACCAGCAAAATTTGAATCTTGTGCAGCTGAGTTTCCAGCAAATGCATACCCAACACCAAATCCGCCAAAATGGAACGAGGCATTTTCAGACCTCTGAAAAACTCTAGCAAGCGATGCTGCTTTTCTCCTGGCACGCCTCGTACCTGTAAAGAGCAAACTCTGCAGTAAACCAACCAATGCTGGAGCTTTCACCACTTGCTCTGTGGTAGCTGACCCACCACTTCTACATAATTCAAGCAAAGCTGCAACAGCATTTTCTTTCCCCTTCGGAGTGCCACAACGCAGCATCCCAATCAGCCCGGGAACTGCATTTTTCTCAGTCCCGACTGCTTCAACCCCTATTGGCTGCCGTACAATCAGGACCAGTGCACCTGCAGCTTCTTCAGACACGCCGTCACATCCTAGAGCATCAACTAGTGCTGATACAGCACCTGACTCTATCATTCTAGCACAATTCTCGATGTGGGTTGATAAATTGAACAATGCTGTCACGGCATCTTTCTTACCTCTAGTTGTCCCCTCTTTCAACAATCCAGCCAAAGCTTTGATTGCTCCATTTTCTAGAGCTATCTGTTTCTTATAGTTGTGAACAGCAGAGAGACTGAACAATGTCGCTGCAGCATTTTCCCTGGCCTCAGTTGTGCTCCCATACTTTAAAACTTCAACAATGGCGCCTAAACACCCTTCTACATCCATGATTCTGCTTTTATTCTTATCATAAATAGACAAGTTCAACATTGCGGTCACAGCATTCTCCTGCGCAAAGGCATCTGAAGAGGGAAGTAGCATTTTTAAAAGTGGTATAGCACCAGCCTCAGCAATGCAAGCTCGGTTCTCCCTTCCTGTTTTTGCTAATAATCTAATCTCCCTGGCAGCCACAGTTTTCGATCTCGCTGTCCCATTTGACAGCTGTTCAATAAGCAGTCGAGCTGTGGCTTTAGTAGCTTCAAGTGCCGCCTTGCTTGGTGAGGCAGCCACGGCATTTTCGGAAGAATAATCTGCATTTTCAGGTGGATCATATGGAATCCCGTTAGCTATACACCATTGCATAATCAAATTTCTCATAGCCCGATTTGGCACCAAACGAGTATGGAGAAGCATCTGCCCTGTCTTTGGGCAAGTACTGCGGCTCTCCCCCATCCATCTCATGATTGACTCACGATCATAAGTCTGCCCTGTTGATACTATGACGGGATCCTTCATCAAATCCAATGAAATTGGGCAACAGAAATCCTTGGGGATGGCAATAAAAGTATCAGCAATCTTCTGAGTGATTAACCCCTTCTTTGGCTTCCTGCGCTTCCACTTTCCTAACTCGCCTTCTTCATCCTCAAATCGAAACAGCAAGAACCTACAGTACCGTATTAAAGCCACAAATCCATTTAGAACCGATGCTGTAGGTTCAACATCCCCATCATGATTCACAATCTGCTCCTCTAAGAACTCAATCTCAAATCTACAACTTTTTACGCTGCAAATATTCAACTTCTCCACCAGAAACGCGTGCAATTCATTCTTCTCTGGAACACGTCCATTCTCCAATTCATTCAAAAAATGATAGAACCTCATCCTCAAAACATCGTCATACTTGTTAATGGACAATTTTGAGTTTCTTGTTTGTTTTCTCAACAGTACAACAAGTTCTTTAACATCTTCAGATAAGTTAATGTCACCCAAGGGGAAAATATCCAAAAGGGTGGAAATTTCCAGGTTCAGATCATGGAAATGACCCGAAATTGAGTCGTTTTGAAGTAACAACCATAACTTACTGGACCCTCTAACGAAATCAACCAAAATTTTGGCCCTATAAAGCAGGAGGTACAACTCCTTTAAGCATAAAAACAAGGTGAAAGACACTTTCGACAATCTGACATCACAAAAAGCATCCAAGAGAACGGAAATAACCTGAATTTTCCGAATCAGGGACCTAGTATTCCTGCCATGGAAAAATGGAGTAAATCTATGATCACCTGAAAACGATGAGACCAGCTCTGTACAAATAGCGCGTAAAGAATTTACAACGGAGGTATCCGATAGATCCACTGGAGCCAGAAACGCGTCCATGGACGGCGACGCGCGCCTCCTCAAAGACGAGAACATAGCCGCCGAAGCCATTTATCACCAAAATTACACACCACTTCCCCCCAAACACGTGGTGGCTGTCTAATAATAACACGATTTACAAGAATTCGACGAGTGTTCTCTGCTCTAGACAACTAAAAACGATCGTTTGATCTCCCTGTGCATATACAAAAGAAAAGTAACGGATTCCGAAACCGCGTGCCCAAGACGAATACAGGAAAACAACGAGAAAAAGAAGCAATCTTGGGCCACTTTGATTGATGATGGGTTGACCGAATTCTGGATCAGGTAACCTGCAATCGTTATTTGGCTTAATATTCTTGTTTTGCTGCTCGAAGGAAATTCAACGCAGGCTGCCTGAAAGCAACAGCTGCCTAAAACAATAGCCTTTTCAACGGGGGTGTTTGGGAAGTGGGTTGTCGGGTGGTGAGGGAGGGGGTGAGAGGGGTGGGGATTGGTTTGGGTGGGTGGTGGGGTGTGGCTTTGGGGTTATCGAGTACTATCCAGATTTGTCATTTCTGTCCATTCATCATCTACAAGCCCTCCACTTGTGCCATACTCATGACGACGTCATTTAATATTCTAGGGGAAACTTAGGTGTACATTTTATAGGATATGAAATGGGAGTGATAGTTTACGGGGTAGAAAAATTGATCGTGGATTTTTTTCCACGTCTCTTTTTTTGGGCGACATGGATATTGTTAGAGTCCAAGTGCGGGACTGTCTGTTTAATGTAAACTCTTAACGTTGGAACGAGAGGATACGAGGTTATATATAAACTAATAAAAATAGATTTATCTTTTTTGGTTGATCTCTCCTGTGTCTTACTTGGGCACTCTATGCACTGTCATGTTGTGATTCTTTCCAATTTGTGGCCGTATTTTGGCTTGTACATCGTTAACCCCTCCAAACAACCTTAAGATAAGATACGTGGAAGGCGAGAACAAAAAGATACAAATTACATGGCACAATAGGGTGGAAAAAACAGGCCACTTCCACAAACCCTTTACGATTCACTCTCATCATATCCACATTATTATAATAATTAGATCTATGAAATTGGAGTAGCGTGGAGTTACTTGCAAGCTGGGTACTGATACGTGTACTTAGATGTCCATATTTAATGTTCCATGAATTGATGTACGCCTTACAATTGGGTGAGGGTTGTTGGATTTCCAGATACCTCGATTAGATTTGAGAACATCTAATATCACTGCATTAACAGTGTTGGATTGCTCGAGTTTTCAGGACATTTGATCTCTCTCGGTTAAGAGGTTCGTGTTATTATTGTTGATTTCAGGTGGGTATCTCAAGATAGAATATTGAATTGAAAAATAAACATGGACATCGAAAATTTTTACGTGAAAAACCTTTAAAAATTATTATGGTTAAAACCACGGACAAGATGAAAAATATTATTATAATATTTTGAAAATTACAACATCTCACTGTGTTTCCAAAAGAGATACACTTTCTTAATACAGGAGAAACATATATCATAAATATTATAGAACACTCTAAAACATATATAAATATAAATATTTATTTATATAGCTCCTCGACCTGTACAAATCAAAGCAACAACAATCCAATTAGAATTGTTTTTGCTGCGTGTCCTGCCACACATCACATGGCATTAAACGCCATTTGAATTGTCAACATTTCTCCCACTTGGAGATTTGATTGAGAATCAACACATCTTCACACATCCTTTCAATCTTGTCGTTCCCTGCTGCTTACATTTTTGTTAGGCCACATGAGGATCTACACCAATCAAACTTATCAATAGTCACTGGCTTGGTCGGATAATCAGTCAGGTTATCCATACAATATTCACACTTTCTTCCTCTAATACATCCCGCACAAAGTGAAATTGTACTCCAATGTGTTTAGTCCTGGAATGAAAGGCTGGATTCCGTGCAATGTGCAAGACACTCTGACTGTCACAAAATAAACTAACTCTCTCTTGTTTGTGCCCAAGTTCCTCCAACAACCTTTGAATCCATATAGCCTCCTTGCAAGCTTGAGTAGCTGCCATGTATTCTGCCTCCATTGTAGATAAAGCCACAATTGTCTGTAGTTTGAAACCCAGCTTACTGCACCTCCGGCAAGTGTAAACACATAACCGGTAGTAGATTTTCTCTTCTCCGGATCACCTGCATAATCTGAATCAACATAACCCCTGAGTATCAAATCTGATCCTCAGAAACATAATGCAGCATTTGAGGTACCCTTAATGCATTTAAGGATCCTCTTAACCATGCTCCAATGCTCTCGTCCAGGATTCGCCATGTACCGACTAACTGCTCCCACTGCTTGTGCAATGTCTGGTCTAGTACAAATCATTACGAACATCAAACTCCCTACTGCCAATGCATACGATATTCGAGACATCTTCATCCTCTCTGCTTCATTGCTAGGACACATATCAGAGGATAACTTGAAGATAACAGGAAGATGGGTTGAGATTGACTTACTCTCTTGCATGTTGAAGTGGCGCAAGACTTTCTTCGAATAATTCGTCTGGGAAAGCCAAATCTTTCTGTTACTTCTGTCTCGATGAACTTGCATTCCTAGAATCTTGTTTTTTGGTCATAAGTCATTCATATCACCAAATCTTTCTGTTACTTCTGTCTCGATGAACTTGCATCCCTAGAATCTTGTTTTTTGGTCATAACTCCTTCATATCAAATTCCCTAGCCAACTATGCTTTCAATTCTTGGACACGATCTTTGTTGGGGTCTGCTACCAACATGTCGTCCACATACAACAGCAAAATGATATAATCATTTCCACCAGACCTCTTGAAATATGTGCAATGGTCTGCACTCTGTCTAGTGTATCCAAGGCTCATGATATATGAATCAAATCTCTTCTACCAACACCTCGCGCCTGTTTGAGACCATACAGAGATTTCTTCAACCTGCAAACCAAGTTCTCTTTGCCTGTTTCAGCAAAACCTTCTGGCTAGAGCATATAGATTTCTTCTTCAGCATCGCCACGAAGAAAAGCCGTTTTCGCATCTAGTTGTTCTAGATGTAGGTCAAACACCGTACACAATGCTAACACAACTCTGACTGTATTGAGCCGAACCACAAGAGAAAATATCTCGTTGAAGTCAATGCCTTCTTTCTGAGCATACCCTTTCACCACTAATCTGGCACGATACCGCTCCACTTGGTTATTGTCATCACGCTTGATCTTATAGACCCATATTACCAATAGCTTTCCTCCCTCGTGGTAGGGTAACAAGATCCCATGTTTTATCCCTATCTAGAGCTTCCAATTCTTCCTGCATTGCTGTCATCCATAAGGAAACATCCGAGCTTCAAGTGACCTCTTGAAAACTCGACGGCTCACCATCCTCTGTTAATAGACAGTATGCAATATTACTTTCAGTGACATAATCTGAAAGCCAACCTGGTGATCTTCTCTCTCGAGTTGATTGCCTCACTTTGGAAACTTCTGACTCAATCGATTCTTGTTCCTCGTGCTCTAGTATTGCTTCACAAGAAATTTGATCTTCGTCCGTCTTATTTTCCACCTGAACTGTAGTAATTTTTGATTGTGTGCCTTTGTCTCCCTTCACTTTATCTTCCTCGAAGATAATATCCCTGCTGATGATAAGCTTATGGGCAGCAGGATCCCATAAGCGAAACCCCTTCACTCCATCAGCATAGCCCAAGAAGATACACTTTCTAGATTTAGAATTCAACTTTGATCTTTCTTGTTCGTTGTACAACACATACACAGGACTTCCAAATGTATGCACCTGAGAACAATCCGCTGCCTTTTCAGTCCACACCTCCATTGGAGTTTTCAAATCAATCGCTACTGACGGAGATCGATTGATAACATAACAAGCGGTTTTTACTGCTTCAGCCCAGAATGACTTGGCTAGGCCCGCAGTATGGTGTATAAACCGTTATGAATTATCTTTTGATGCCCTCATATTGGCAAAATGCATCAAACTCATCACTGGTATATTCTCCTTCATTGTCAGTCCTCAAACACTTGATTTTATTTTCAGAATCAAGTTCAACCTGCGCTTTGAATACTTTGAACAAAAACATCTGAATTCTTTTTGATTAGCCTAGAGAAATCATCAATGAACGAGACAAAGTATCTCGCTCCTCCTAAGGATACGACCGATGCTTGCCAAAAATATGAATGAATCAGTTCCAAGGTGCTTTTACTTTTGGCGGTAGAAGTGTCAAACTTCAATCTGTGTTGTTTATTGGTAACATAATGCTCACAAAAGGGTATGGTCACTTTTGTATTAGCCTAGAGAAATCATCAATGAACGAGACAAAGTATCTCGCTCCTCCTAAGGATACGACCGATGCTTGCCAAAAATATGAATGAATCAGTTCCAAGGTGCTTTTACTTTTGGCGGTAGAAGTGTCAAACTTCAATCTGTGTTGTTTATTGGTAACATAATGCTCACAAAAGGGTATGGTCACTTTTGTAAGTCCCGGTAACAGCTTTCATTCAGAGAGATTTTTCAATCCCCGTTCTGACATATGCCCGAGCTTTCTATGTCATAACACTGATAATATTTCTCCCGAACCACTTGAAGCAACAGCTAGTTCCGCTTATTTGTGTTTGCCCCAAAAGAACATACAGATTTGCTGCAACCTTTTCTGCCTTCATCACCACCAGCACGCCTCTTACGACTTTCATGATCCCACTCTCGATATGGGTCTTACAGTCGACATCATCCAATTGTTCCAAGGACAACATATTCTTTGTCAGACCCTTCACATGTCGTATCTCTTGTACGGTGCGAATAGTGCCATCAAACATTTTGATTTTGATGGTAGCAAACCCAGCGATTTCCAAGGCATGATCGTTTCCCATGAATACGGACCCTCCTGCGACTGGTTCATACTGGTCGAACTATTCTCTCCGAGACGTCATGTGCCACGTCGCATCTAAGTCCATAATCCATGCGTCATAAAACTTCTGTCAACCTTCGGAAACTGTTGTTGCTTCGTTGAATAATATTTCAGCACCGCCTGAAGTACTCGCCACATTTCCTTGAGAAATTTTCTCAATACTCCTCGTACACTCTTTTTTTAAGTGCCCTTTACCGCCACATTTATAGCAGTAAATATTTTTCTTCTTGTTTCGTGACTTTGATCTACCATTCCTGTAACTCCAAGTGAAGTACGTTCCGTTGATCGTCCTCTTATCATCGGCAAGGCCTCAACTTGCTTTGAAGATACCAATCTGTCTTCCTTATTCTTGCGTCGACTTTCTTCGCTAAGAACCGCGTTTAAATCATCATTGAAGTTTAAAACATCCGTAAGGATATTGTTGGTGATGTTGATGATAAATTGATTATGAATCTGATAGACTTTGAAGTAGAAGCTCCGCACGTTCTTTTTGCTCTATTATATGCCCCATTGAGGTGAGCTGGACAAATAGAATATTCAGAGTGTTGATATGGTCGATCATCGACGAGGATTCCGCCATCCGAAGAGTATATAACTTTCTCTTTAGAAAAATCTTGTTGTGAAGTGACTTGACCTCGTACATCTTTGTCAGAGTATCCCAAACAACTTTTGCCGAATTTATTTCAGCGATACTCGACAAAACTTCATCTGCTACTGCCAAATGTATATTGAAAATAACAGCACCATTCATTTCATTCCACTTTTCATCGTCCGTGACGTCTCTCGATCTCAAATAACATTTAAGCAACGTTCTTTTGTTAAAAGTGATTGAATCTTCAATTTCCACAGCATAAAATTGCTGCCACTGAATTTTTCTATCTCATACTTTACCACCATTATGCCAAGAATAATTATCCTGACTTAGTAAAAAATTCAAAAAAATCTTTTCTGATGTGAAAGATCAGTCACAGCTACAACCACAGAACATACTCAGTATTTTAAAAAAAAAATTCACCAGGCTCTGATACCACTTGTTGGTCCCAGGTGGACACCTCGAGATAGAATATTGAATTGGAGAATAAAAAAGGACACAAAAAATTTACGTGGAAAATCCCTAAAAATTATTAGGATAAAAATCAAGATGAAAAATACCACCATAATATTTTGATAATTACACCATCTCATTGTGTTTCCAAAGAGACACAATCTATTAATACAGGAGAAACGTATCTTACGAATATTATAAAAAAATGCCATTTGATTTGTCAACAATTGTTTATCAGAAACAGCAATAGTAACAATAATAGAACAACTTTTAAACCATTGCCACTAATGAAATCCAGTCTTTTCTCGGTATTAACATTTTAGGACATTTGATACCTCTGGGTTTAGAGGTTCGTGTTATTGTTTATGTAGTAATAATAGTAAAACAACTTCTAAATTAATGGCACTAATGAAACCCAGTCTTTTCTCGGTATTAATATTTTGATTCACGAGATGGTTATAATAATAATCCATAATCAGCAAGCAATTGAAATTCCTCAGTTGACCAGAGACTTCGACCAACTGTCACGTGCTTAATCACGTGGATGCCCATTTTTCCCTTTTGCGTGCATGTAATGTTACGTTTTGGTCACTTGACCAGAATACAAGGGCCTCAATTTCTTATTCAAGTATTTGAATGTAGAACTGTTCTTTTCTTGAAGCCAATATTAGAATAGTGTGATTCATCCTTTCCTAAGTCAATAAGCTCTTTGGTTCTGGTTCAAATTCGGAGGGCATCCCTTGATTAGGAGAGATTTTTTTGTTACAAAATAAGTTAGGTACTTTCATTGAGAATAAATCGGTAACTTACATGTGATAAGTAAAGAATTACACAGCACAGCAATAGGGGAGAACAAGAAGAAACGGGCAAACTACATGATTTATTAATATTGAGAAAAACAAATCTGAATCTTGATACTCATCATGGTTACCAGATTATCTATTCTAAACCAAATAATAAGAACTTATTAAATAAAAAGTCGCCAAAGACTGGTGCATGAATGAATCTAACTAGAAACACTGGTAACGCGGCCTAACCTATTACCTTCGAGACCTACTGGTGAGACACCTTCCGCAGGAGATGAATCTTAGAAATGCATGTGGCTTCCTTGTTCTGATTCTAAATCTTGAAAGCTGAATGCATGAGATAAAGTTGGTATGAGTAATTCGTATAAGCACATTGCAGAAATTAACAGTCACTGTTGGTTTGTATGGAAGCATAATAATTCAAGCAAAGATTATTCAAATCTCTAGATGAAACTCACTGTTTTGCATCGCATTAACAGGATCTTGTCTCTATGTACTTGATATGCACGAATCCGATCCCTCCAATCAATATTGACTAAATTAAGAACTAGAAGGTAAGGTGGGAAGAGGACTTGAATTTTTTTTTTTAACTTGACAAGTCTCCTTGTTTATTTAAAGACCAAGTGCGTGCACCTAGTTCATCTAACTTCACCATTCTAGCCAATGTGTTTTTACTTATCAAAATAATTACAATTTCTGAATTCAAAAACATTAACCTCCTTAGTTTCTAAGTTTACCTTTCTACGTGAAACTGTTGGAGGACTCCAGCAAAGCAATCTCCTGGATCTTGGTTCTAGTCTCCTGCAACGAACTCATTATATCCATATGGTATCATTGACAAAATGCCATAATTTGTTTTTCACACCAAGACAAAACACCATTAGAAAATTATTCTGGTTGCCGTTTACCAAGCCTTCTGAAGTTTTGTAGGAGAGGTTAATAATATTTATAGAACAAACACACATGCATAGTCAACTCCTACTCGCATACAGACTGCAAAAACAGATAGAAGTAATCATCCAACCAAAAAGTAAAAAAACTGGTAGCAGTAATTATCTATCACGCGATTAAAGAGCAACACATACAGATTTTCTTGTTCAAGCTTTTCGGCGATGGAGACTGCCTTGCGCTTTGACCATCCATTTTGTTGTGTATCAGTGTGCTGAATTACATGGGCAAGCGATAACCGGCTTCTGACAAGGCTAAGACTCTGACTTTGATCTCCCAAATTTCTCTGACCTGGAAATGAAGTATTAGTAGACGTCTTCTGTGATGTTGCTCCAGCTAATGCACTCTCACTTTTTTGCCTGTCTAAGTCTGCCTTTTCCTCACTGTGTTCAATACCTATATACTTTCCAGGAGAAGCCTCGATTTCAACAATTTCACTCCCACCCAATCTAGCAGAAGAAGCATCTCTATCTTTGAGCCTTCTGGTATCACTATACTTTGCCGAGTTAATCCCATTATCGGTGAGAAGAATGGGGTCGATATGGGAAGAAGAAGCCTGAGATGATTGTAAAAAAATTGGTACAGCCCCAGTATCTTTTCTTGCATCGTATCTGATCTCTATGTTCACAGGAGATCTAAGGACTGACTCAAATGCTTGCAAGATGTACGAACCAAATTTTTCAGCCTTGGACTTTGTCAGCTGTGAATTAAACAGCAATTTCACAGTTGGAGCTGCCAAGAAAGGCCAGCTGTTAAGACAAAAAAATCTTGACATGTATTTTTTATTTCAGACATTCACAACACCTTTCTGATATAAATTATGCCCTTAGCCTTGAAATATGATATAAATCTGATATAAATGAATTATGCCCAATGATACGTTAAAATACAAAAAACAACTACTTTTAGATTATGGCAACTATACTGGTGAAGTATGGCCTAAGACAGAAAGAGCATAGTTCAGATGATAGTACCTGCACCATAACTGAGAGAGATCAGCTTTCCCTCCTGATACAGAAACTCTTTTATGCTATTAATTGGGATCTTTTCCAGCACGTCCAACCAAATTTCTTCGAGTTCACGATGAAACTTACCTTGTACATGAACCTTGTTTATTTTATTTTTATCATTGGAAGTGGCTTGTACCTGTTCTGAAACCATCCTATTTTCAACACGTCCCCTCATGTCCGCACTAACACCCTTGTCATTTTGAAAAACATCGACTGAACTTCCAGATAGAACAGCTGGCAATTCCGCATTGCTTCTCCTTGGTCTCTCTTTTAAATAATCAGCATTTGAGAGTAAGGGACTGTGATTTATACTGGTATTTGTGGAGGAACTTGGTATCATATACTGTTGATCAGGAGCCAGTTGCAGCAACGAGGCAGTCAGCCAAGTCATCTTGTCATTTGATACCCTCAGCATGTTTTTCAGCTTCAGATAGTGTTTTTCAGGGCTTGACGCAATTTCTCCATGTCTTCTTTGGTTACTGTCGTGCAAAGGGAGAGAGATAATAAAGGTTTTACCAAAAAGTTTTTAACAACTGAAACTTAAAACTAAAGCACATTTTTCAATTCGAAACTGAAGAAAATGAAACAGCAATGTCACAACATTTAATTACGGCATGCAAGGTGGTGCAGGTTCATGAAAAATATATATCACAATGAACATGTGATGCTCAAGAGATATTGGACAATGGTACTCACATATTTGTCGCCGAAAAAACTTTCTTTTAGGTCTTCGTTTATGAAAATCATAGTTTCCAGCAAGAATATCAGTTATGACTGTAGCAAGCTGCGACATTAATGCCAATGGCTCTACACCAGATTCCATGATCTCTCTAAGATTTTTCACTGTATTGACAGTGTCTGCAGATAGTGCCAAATCAAGTAGATCTACCAACTTATCATCTGAAATAAGCCCGACCTAAAAGACAATAAAGGAATTCTTTTTAACACATTTTTATGCAAATGAAGCCAATGAAGAAAATTCGAAGTACTGTGCAAGTGATTGAATCAATTTCTGTCTAATTCGATTTACGAAGAAAAATCACGTTGCTAATATGTTGCTCGTAAGTAAGGTAAAGCAAGTAACCTAAAGCAAATAATATGAGATGAGATGGTGAGCGCAAAAGATCACTTCAGACCCCTACCAGTTCTTGCACCAGGCAAAGAGAAATTCTCTGTCCAAGCAAACTTAATTGCTCCAAAGTCATCTCAGCATCCCTCAAGGATCCATCTGACCTCGATGCAATGAGCTTCAGAGCATCCTTATCAATTTCTATCTCTTCTTTGGTTGCTATCCATTGCAGAGTATATATAATGTCTGCATCTTTCAATTTCGGAAAAAAGAATTTCTGGCACCTGGATATTATTATATGAGGCAACACATCAAGACTTGAGCAAACAAGGATGAAAACGACACGCCTAGGGGATCGATCAATGACCTTCAATATCGCACTCCAACAATCAGAAGACAGGGTATCACATTCGTCGAATATGACGACTCTGTATTGAGATTCATGCTGCGAAGCAACCATATTGTCAAGAACTTCAATTATGCCTTGAAAGTCAATATTGCTAACTGGGCCAATTTCCCTAATATTTTGATTTTTCCCCGTAGTATGTACAGAACAAGAATTGCAAAATCCAAAAGGTTTTGAGTGCTCTAAAGACTGGCAATTTAAAGCTCTGGCAAAAATATGTGCACAGGAGGTTTTACCAGTTCCATGGGGACCATAAAACACATAGAGCAAACCAACCTTTCTTTTTGCTATAGCATTTGAAAGAGCCTGCACCACCAGGTTCTGACCCACCAGATCTTTGAATGTTCTTGGCATGTATTTTTGAGTGAGATTTTGATGCATATCATTGTGCTGCCTCCGATATTTATGTCGCTCATGGGATCTACCTTCTGATGCAAGATCGGAGTCAAAATCCTGCTTAAGCAGATTGTCCGCAAAAATACCCAACTCTCCTGAGTAATCATGGTGCCAAGCAGCATGATCAATGCTTCCTTGTGATCCAGAAGCATCAAGAAGTAGAGGCAATGCTTCCCCCTCAGATTTTGCACATGAACTGGAATGTTCTGACATGACGGGCATGTCTGGAATATCTCTTCCTTGGGAAATAGAACCACCTTTCTTTAACCTTGTATCAGATAATCCGCAAGAAAGGCTCCTGCCAGCCATGTCAAGAAATGACTTCCCTCTGTGGTGAATGCTTGACCAGTTCCAAGGAATGCCACACCCATTCCTATGAATGCCAGAAACATTTTGGTCATCAAGCTCTTGTGCTCTCTCTTTCCCATAATATTTCTGGGGAGCTCTACCATAAGCAAATGAATTAGAGGCCACGGACATCTCATTTTGAGTCTCAACTTCTCGGGCAGCAAGGTAAGGCCGGTGTCTTCTTGCCCCTCGAAACCTGCGTCTTTTTGCCCGATTCAGACTATTACCATGACTGCGAATGCTTGCTACTGCTTCTTCAGTAATTTTTCTAACCTGGTTCTGCCTTACATTGTCAATATTTCGAGCTGAAGCTGCATCATCAAATTCATCTTTAATATTTTTGAACTGGTCAGAAAGGGTCTCAAGGTGCCTATCTTGTCTGTGGCCGAGTTTCTTTTTGACACCCTTGTCCCGCAATTCTGATTTTCCAGAAACACCACCAGGGACCAAACTATCTCCATGGGTTGGATAATCATCATGCCAAAACTTTCCATCATTTTCCCAAGACTTTCTACTCGATTCTTCTCTCTTGACTCTCCTTTGTTCACAAATCCCATCCTCGATACTACGGTTGCTCACAGGTGTGTGTGGTCCCTCATTATGCCTGTTAACCTGGCCAGCAACTGCTTTTGATATTGGCTGAGTGACAACTGGAGGAGAGTTACCGGATATTCTTCCGCTATCTTTTGGCCGCACACTGCCGACAGACCGTCTTGAATTGGCCAAGATATCCTTTTCCCCTCTTTTTTGATGTGCATCAAACATAGAACGAGAGTGCCATGAAGGAGGACTCGCAGAAGGATCCCTTAAAGACTTTGACCTCTGAAGGACAACAAGGTCCCTCATAAGAGCCCTATCAGCCAAGATGGGACTATTCTTATGCATGTGATTCTTCAAATGAATGCAATTTGTTAGATGAATGTGATTCCGTAGATGCTCGCTGATATTACCATTAACATCCTTGAGTATCCGGTCACGACCAGCTCTGGTCATGATCAGAACAAAAATCAACCCACGGGAAATGTTCTTGAATTATGCCAGGAATACATGCTCATGATTTACAACAGTGCAAGGACTCCCGACTAGTCCCCTCGCAGACACAGACGACTTTTTGAATTAATCAAATCCCTTGCAATCAAAAGCACCATCCACCACACTACGCCCCTAAAAACCCAATCTTTACAATTAATACAGCCTAATAACACAACACAAATCCCCGGTATTAAGAATCTGATATGCAAAGCTTTTCGCCATTTGGGACCTAACAAGTGTACAGAGAAAGAACCAAAACACATCTAAAAGACAACAGATATGGTAAATGAGCTTTTCACACGAAGCTCGGAAGAAATGACAACTTTAAAACCTCTTGCAGTGCCTCGAGTTCAAGCAAGAAAGCTTTCGATCTCTCACTCTTATTGGCGGTCAAGTCTTTCGACAAACAGGGGCAAGAAGCTTAAAAGGGGCTGAGAAAATCCACAAAATTGGTGGCCAAAATCTTGGCCACATGAAGAAAATGAGAGATATCACCTGAATCACGAAGTTAAAAGGCAACTGCTCGCTACCGCTACACAAGCAAGCCACCCGTTGCATTCATTAAGTATCTCATCCTCCCACAGCACTCTTTCTCAGATCTCTTTCTCCCCCGCTTTAACATAGACTTCACGAGGGATTCCTTTCAAGAAAACGATGGAACAAAGCCCCAACCGCACTAAGTTAAACACTAAATAATATTTTTACAAAAAAATTGAACACACTGCCTGCGACTTGCCCATCTTGGAGTGTAGTAAGATGGTCGAAGATTGGGATTTGACTAGAGAGAGAGTGTATGAATATATATTGTCTGTTGCGGCCATGGGGGTGTCGGTTGGCATGCTGACAAGTGACAGATGCACCAGGAAGAAAACCGATGCAGCCCCCTTTTTTGGTTCACCATAACACACCCGATCGTTGCTCTTAAAATAAATTGAACAGTTTTATAAAACAATAGAAGAATAGAAAGATTGGGAACGAAGGTGTAATTTCTCGATTTAAGGATTAGTGGATTGCGATTTCGGAAAACAATGAATAATCACATGAAAAATGTATATAGGGATTTATTAACCGGAGATTTAATTACTATTTTTAAATAATGAAATTTATTGATTTGATAGGTTTGTATTTACTTCCATAGTAGAAACAGATTTCCATAAACTGTTATGAATTTATGTTAGTAAATCTTTATAGATATTTATAATTTGTTTTATAATATTAAGTGGATTTTATATATGAAAAATAAATTATAAAATATAAAAATTATAATGAAAAAACATAAAATTATTTCATCATGTATATATCGCATACATATCGGATCTAATATACAGATCCGATACGCTGCATAACTTTTTCACACCTCCTTCCCCCCAACTACCACGTGGCAACATGTGATTGGTCCGAATTTTTAAAAAAAATAACAAAATGTTGTACTTAAAATGTTCGTTCAATCACATGGTGCCACGTGACAGTCGAGGAAAGAGATGGGGAAGTTTGTTGTGCAGGATATCGGATTTAATATATATATATATGTGTGTATGTATTCATGTGCATACATTCATATCATTGTATTACATGATTAAGATGATACTTATATTACATAAGTTAAATATTAATCTCATAAAGAATTAAAAATCATTTTCAATTATGAAAAATTAAATCTATGTGTTAAAAATAAGTTATTGTCGGTTTTATGACTAATAAAATTTATTATTTTCTTGTACATAACATAATACTTTCATCATCTGTATTTTTAGATCTTATAAAATTTTAAAATTTAATAAAAGATAAATATAATGTTTTTGTATTCTTAGTTTTGAAGATATTAATTATATTAAAATGTTAATTACTACTGTCTCAAAAATGATATATTTCTTTTTATTTTTCTTATTATAGATTTATATTAGATCTTATTGTATATATATGGATTAAAATTACAGAATATTTCTAAATTCAATAATTTGAATGGCTTCTTAAATTCTGATTTGAAAATTTAAAAAATTGATTATCTAGTAATTTAGAAAATATTTATATCTGATCAACTTTAAAACAAAAAAATGAATATGAAAATAATATTAATTATTATAGAGCTACTATTTTTTAAGGGATGAGGGAAAAGAACAATAAATTTTTTTAGGAGAAATAGAAAAAATGAACCAAAACAAGTAGAAATCCATCAAAATATCTACCTTCTACAGAAGAAAATTCTTAACATTTATTGTTCTATTTTATGCATTAACATTTGAATATCAATGACTTTCATGGAGTTGTTAAAATTCATTAAAAGTTTGAATATCTGAAAATTTTAAAAATATTTTAAAGTTTATGTTAAATATCACAAGACATTTATGAAGTTTATAAAAATCAAATACAAAGTTTTTAAAAGTCATTGAATTTCACAATTGAATACACCTCATAAATATGGGAAAAAAGCAAATTAATGACTCTTCTATGTGTTCATTTGTAGTAAAAATAAAGATGGAAATTCTTGGCACAATAGAAAATGTAGTATTGAGAAAACGTAGGCAAAACAAATAGTTCACTTTGTAACTTTTACAGTTTTAAAATTTAGTCGATAAATAAGGTTTTCACATTTTAACTTTTAAAATCTATGTATGGTAGAAGAGACTTAAATTGTCATTTTGTATACTTCTTTGTTTTCCTTATCTATTTATTGTTTTCTCGTTCATTTCATAAAATTTAATAATTTTACAAAGCTATGTTTTTTATCGATAACAAAAATTGAAATAGGGTGAGAAGTGAGAACTAATATTTTATCCACATAGCATGTAAATTTTTGCACTCCTTCAAATAGTTTTCGATCATAACATATAATATTAAAGTTGATGTGGTGGGCGTCCACAATGGGCGTCTGTGTGGGCGCCGCAAGATGCTCAGCCGAGCATCTCATGAAATTGTGGAGATGCTCGGCTGAGCATCTCGCGGCGCCCACACATACGTCCATTGTGAACGTCCACCACATCATACCTACATATAATATAATAATATATAATACGTGTTCTTAAGTTTCTTGGGAATAAATACTATAGAAAACAAGTGATGCAATTTGAAAATTGCGGGACCAATAGGACAATCATAATACCGTTGATACGGGGCCAAGAAATGTACTGACAAGTCCGATGGCTCTATCTATACAGAAAATTTCTAACTAGCTGCAACACCTCAACAGGATATCCGAAAATCTAACACAGCATTCTAAGTTCCAGAATTTGTCCATCGCTCTTTACATGGTATTATGGTCTCAATAGTATACCACATGTGACAAAAAATAGTAGGTATATTTTAGCTAATTGTCTTGAAGAGTCGTTTTGCTGTTTCTTTGTGATTTCAATAATCTGAGATCAGTACACTATTCCACAGGAGTACAACATTATATGAGAAGATACAAAGCATGTCAAGAGACTGCAAAGGCAACTAGGATACTTCAGATTAACACTCATTCTTCAAGACAAGAGCTACATGGGGGATCAGTAATTCAATTTTGCCACAGTACAGATTCTTTAATAGTACATGACCAGACCAGCCATATGACCAATCCGAAATAATGATATTGGTAACGGTATTGACAATGGGTCTGAAGGAAAAAACTACAGATCCAATTACATGGAGTACATTATTTGTCTGCACATTAATAAACAGAATACTATTGACAAAAACCATGATGATCAGCAGCAAAACGAGTGCAACAAACCCAGTGGACATATATCAACACAATGATGCTGCCACAGTGAGGCTGGTGATTGATATGGCTTCGCGATCTTAAAAGCAAAAAACAAGTGCAGCAAACCGAGTGATTATATATCACCACAGGTGATGCTGCAACAGTGAGACTGGTGATAGATGTCGCCTGTCGAAATTAAAAGCAAAATACAATCACAATAGCAGTGAACGCCATACCTGGTCCGAAGATCAACGATTGTCATGGAAGGGACACAATAGGTATGTTTTGGATGGCGGGAATGGGTATTTCTCAGCCCTAAACAAAAGGTATTGATAATAACAAAAGCAAGAATATAAAAGAGAAAACTTAAATGATCTAAGCAGTTACCTAAAACTGTTACATCTGAACAGTTCATCCGATAGTATGCATGAGAGGCAGTACAACTGCAATCTTCACAGGTCCAACAGAGAAGCCGGATTTTTTTGAAGCAGTTAGATTGTTTCATTTATGAGGTCCTATGAACACTTCTCAGCGAACTACAAGGTGTATGCTATAAAATAGTATATATATATATATATATATATATATATCAAAGACTTGTCATAATTACCTGAAACCCAAAAAAATTTGAATATTATATATACCTCTAGTCACTATTAGTCAGAATCAGTGTCTTAATCTGATCTTCTCGACTTGGATTTTTCTTCACTTATTTAGATATCTTTTTTTATCCTCTCCAGATAGTTTATATACTAGTCTCTCTTATCCAGATAGCACTATTAGTCCACTTTGGTCGACTACTTTTCAAGTCTTGTCCACTCCAATCGACTCTTTTTCGAGTCTTGTCTTCTATGGTTGAATCCTCCATCCGTCCCAGTTCTATTCATCCAACCTCAACCACAAAGTCTTCTCCTCTTCAACCAGTTTTCTCATAATAGTCTTCTCCAATTATCCAGTTTTCTATGCATATGCTCTTTATCCGAAAATCTCTTCTCCGCTCCGAATAACTTCCTTATTCGGTCTTCCTTACACATGCACAATTGCATAACTATGATAAAGTTTAGTATAATCAAAATCATGGTGACGTATATTTTCGAACCCAACAATCTCCCTCTTTTTATAATCACAAAATTGATTTTTTTATTTCATCGTTATGATTTACTGGATCCCAACGCCAGCATACGGGTCCCAACAGCATTTTTCACTGCATTGGTGTATGTGTGATGGTAGCTACTTCAATATATATTGTATATCATATAAATCAGTTGCAAATTTATAATTTAGAAAAAATTCTCGAGTCAAAATGTTTAAATGAATACCAACTGTTATGCATGCAAGGACGGAATTGAAATTATTTATATGAAAGAATAGCTCTTAGTTCTTTTGAAAACTTAGCCAACATATGGCTAGGGGACTACCAAAATATTATCGAGTTGAGTCTCCTGAAAATCAACACTTGATAATAAAAATTTAACTTAATTTAATTTAACCAAATACTGGGAGAAAATAGATTGCTTTATTTGGCAAGCCCAACTAATTCAAGTTTGAGTGCAAATTCAAAAAACTGATACTCGTAGCACTTGACTAGAAGGAACACAGAAAATGTAAGATCAAGATACAACAAAACGTCATATATATATATATATATACACACACGCACACACACACAAGAGATTACTAACATTTATATTGCATGGAGGCTCCTGCAGAACTCGAGAAGCTAGAATTTGGCAGCATCGTCAAGACTACAACCTTTTGTTTCAATCAGATGCCCAAGTACAAGTGGAACATTGGCCACAGCTTTATTAATTATCTACTGAACAAACACAAACATTGAAGGCAAAATGGAGTTCAAGCCCAAATATATGATTTACCATCTTCCTACATATACAGTCCAGCGCAACCTGCCCAGGCGGCGAAGTAATTCCCTCTGGTCAAGAATTTCTAGTATCTACAATTTGACGGCTGTTCAGGGCATAAAACTGTTCTACTCTTGGAAAGTTTACTGTCTAAAACAAATTCATCTTCATGAAAAATCTCTTTCCACAATCGCTGCCAAACCTCCGCCGCCCAAACTTCGGCCGACAGCTGCAAGATAAGCCTCAAATTCAAGCAGCAAACGTATTGTAGCCGAACCATTTTCAGCGAATGCCGTTCAGTCAAGCCAGACTAAACAAGTCCAAGCGATTGTTCTCAGTATTAGTTCAGCAAATCTTACATGCAATCGAGAACATGACATTCATGGAAAGTAAAAAACTGTGCAGTGTCACTTCCAACTTTTGACTTGCTATGACTATGGATGCACGGGACTTCAAGAAATCCTAGGTGAATGGTTCAAGAAGAAATCTGGAGAGCATGCATTCTCGCTACAGGTGGCAGGGCACAGACTTTTCAGCTAGAGTTTCGAGCATGGCAATCACTTCCGCTGTGTCATCTAAATAATACTTGGCTTTACTTGGTTTCTGTTCTACAGTGCAGGCAAAAACGGAAGTATTGGAGGAAAGAACACCTTTGTTTACCGCATCTCCAATCACCTCAAACATTTCTTCATCAGATCGATCATCACCAATGCATAGAACAAAATCAGGCTGCTGTCCATTTTCAGTCATGGACGTGAAGATCTTTTCTGCAACTAAACCTTTACTAACCCCCTGGACATCAGAGAAACCAATTAACTGGCACATATCTGAAGGTAATTACTACCAACAAAATTGTTCAAAAGAAGTAAAAGGTTCATCATAAAATGGAAGATACTTAAAGAATAAGAGTTTCAAAATGTAAGGCATTTACATATAGGGATAGAAGCACAAACAGGAAACAGAAATTATGCCAAGTGCAAGCCAAAGGTTTAGCTAAACTAGAAAAGAAGGCTTCATATGATTGCCTCCGTGCCGACAACTATAGTCATTTCCACTTATTGAGGGAATAACAGAAGTTAGGAAGCATACAACAATAAAGAATTTTAAGCAAGGATGCATAATGACATCCATGAGAATCTGCCTAGGAGAATAAGTTAAATGTAGTTTTATATTGTTACATACCTGGGGCTTCACTTCAACAATGAACTGACCACTTTTTACAGCAACAGGCTCATTAGCTAGCACACTTTCAAGGTGGTCTAACATTTCCTTTGATTGGCAGGATCCAAAACTAGGATCTGCATCTCTATAATGCCAAACGATTGCACTCTCTTTTGCTTCAATGGAGGAGCCATCTGTAGCTTCTGTATATTGAAACATTACAGGCTTTGCAATCTGGAGCCAACCCAAATCAGTGCTCTGACCGCAAGTCTCCCATTCGTTATCAGCAGACCATCTATGATACTAGAAATTTAGCATAAAGAGGAATACACACGATTAAGAAAGCAATGAAATTAAGCCATAAAGAGACGCACCTCAAAAAGTATCCATGTTCTGCTGCAATACCTAAATTTTTGCAAGGAGCGAACCATTTGCTTAAACTATCTCTTCCTCGCCCACTAACAAGGAATACAGTGTTTTTATCATCACCACAGAGTGTATTGATGATTGAGATGACTTCCCGGCTTGGATTTTTATTGATTGATGTTTGAGGTATGATAGTACCATCATAATCCAAGAATATTGCCCTGCTTTTGGCCTTTGAATAAGCTGACAAAATGGCTTCAGTAGTCAGTTTTCTAAAATTAGGATCCAGAGCTACAACTCTGAAACCAAAGCTTAAACCAACTCCCCAGCAGCGCCGCCTGAAATGGTCCTTACAAGTTCTCTCTAAGTCTTGGAAGAAGCTTTGAGACCAATAAGCCACATCATGTGTACTGACATACTTGTAGTGTTTGTCGTGTCGCAACTGTTTCTCCATATCAGCCATTGATATGGCTTCATTCAATGCTTCAGCAGTCGCTTCTGTATTCCATGGGTTGACTCTGATAGCTCCACTCAGTGATGGGGAGCATCCAATAAATTCAGACACAACTAGCATGCTCTTCTTCGGGGAACTTGAACTAGATTCATCCTCAGAGAGTCCCTGTCGACATACAATGTACTCATATGGCGTGAGATTCATTCCATCACGTACAGCTGTAACGGCGACACACTCAGCTACAGAGTAATATGCAGCTCGTTCAGTTGGAGAAACAAGTTTGTCGATATAAACTATCGGTTCATAACCAGGCTGTCTAAAAGTATCATTGATCCTTTTACAGCTCGCATGAATTTCAGCTTTTATTTCCTCGATATCCTTACCCTTCCCTCTTGCTGGATTCACAATCTGTACCAGTACTGCCCTCCCTCGCCATTTTGGATGCTGCTTCAACAGTTGTTCCATAGCCAAGAGTTTCAAATTGACACCTTTAAATATATCCATATCGTCAACTCCAAGCAACACAGTTTTCCCTTTGAACTGTTGTCTGAGCTCTCCAACCATCCACTCCTTGTCGGCCTTACTAAGAACAGCCTCAATCTGTGCCATGTGAATCCCCACTGGCATGATTTTTATTCCAACTGTTCTTCCGTAGTATTTCAAACCAATATAACCCCTTTTTGACTGATACTCCAAACCAAGCATACGGTTGCAGCAAGAAAGGAAATGTCTCGCATAATCAAATGTGTGAAAACCAATTAGGTCAGCATTCAGTAACGACTTTAAAATTTCTTCCCTCACAGGTATAGTCCGGTAAATCTCTGATGATGGAAAAGGGCTATGAAGGAAGAATCCCATTCGTAGCCTGTTGAAACGCCTCCGTAAGAAGCTTGGCAAAACCATCAGATGATAATCGTGAATCCAGACATAGTCATCATCTGGATTTATCACCTCAGTCACCTTCTGCGAGAAAATCTTGTTCGCAGCGACATATGCTTCCCACCATGAGCGATCAAATCGACCTCCATGACTTGCAGCATATGGAAGCATGTAATGGAATTGTGGCCACAAATACTGCTTACAAAATCCATGATAATACTTGGACAAAATCTCCAGAGGAAGAAAGGCTGCAACACACTTAAACCTGTCCAATAGCAATTGGGCTACTTCATCTTGTTCACTAGGATCTACCTCGACCTTCAGTGACCCGATATATAGGACCTCCATATCATCTGGTAAACCATCCTTTATGTGCAACAATAAAGAATCTTCATCCCAACTTAAGCTCCATGCCTTATTATCTGGCCTTCGCAGAGCTTTGATCGGAAGCTGATTTGCTACAATGATAACTCTATCTGCTGCCGCAGATAATGCAGTATCTGAAGAAACACTATTAGCTTGATCATCATCAAGCTCCGAAATAACCCCAGCAACAGTCATCACACGAGGTAAGCGCCTTCTTTCAAGACCCATGACAGGGAAGTTCCCAGATGCTAAATCCATTAGGTTAGTATAAGACCTCGACATCATCTTCAAAGGATTTTTTGCAAGCACAACTCCTCACAATGGTCCGTCAATAACCGCCAAGAAAAGGCCACAAGTTGCCTCTAAATCTGCCTACTTTGTGGGATGAAAGCAAAGAGTACAAAGCACCAGGGTTCTTTTTGTGTAATCCTTTTATGAACCCACCAAACCAAAGTTGCTTTCTAGAGTCTAAACCAGAACAAGCCAAATGGATCTGCAATACATACATTCATCAAAACCTACCATTACATCCAACGTCGTCTCAAGACTCACCAAAACATAATAAATCTTTAAGCCACACTGAAACCCGTATACCCCAAAAAAAAAAAATCAATTCAATCACGAGATAATTCAATCCCGTAAAGGACAGTAGATTCGGCTTTTATCCATAATCCGAAAACTACATGTAACAGGATGATACCAAAATAATGGAAAGAAACTTCAGTCAGCATCATGTCATAAAGCTAAAACAAAGACTTGACAGACAAAAATTTGGAAACCGGGTTCTTACCTTAGCCAATCGGATTAAAGTCTTCGGTGTAGCTTTTCTGATGATCTCTGAATACCCGGACTCCCAAAACAGCCACAAAGAAATCTAGGGTTCAGCCTCTCCCCCTCGCTCTCTCCCTCTCTCCTGTCAAGGTGTTTTCTCACTTCTGTTGAACAAGAAAATACAAGTTTATCCATCGAATTAAATTAAAATGTTATTGAAAATGTACAAAAGGATAAGATCGGCCAGCAGAAACTTCGTGGTGACAGCTGGCATATTGGGGGGTTTTCTTTCACGCGCTGTATGTCGAGTTGGTGAAAATGTGTCTGCCTCGCATGTTCCTCACACGCCCTCTCCGACCCAAAATTTGTCCTTGAGAGTAATTTTGCCCCTCCCAAACTCTTTATTCGAGTGTTGACTAAAAAGAAAATTACTGACGCATTGGAAAGAAACTATAGGTAAAGATATAAAAATAACATTTAAATAACTACATCGTAATATATTTTATCATTTGTTTTAAATTTTAAAACAAGTTGATAAGTGATGCAATAATACTAAATTTTATTTTATATTACGTGAACTAAAATTTTCCTGATCCTTCATAAAAGTTAGTTTGTCGTTGACATTAACTAAGAATAATATTGGTATGCATTTTAAAAATGTTGAGAGTATATTTATATTTCTTTACTACATTTAGATACATTAATATATGTGGTATATTTTATTAACATTTTGAATGTGTGAATAGTTTATATAATATATATGGTAATGAAATTTAATGATGTATTATCGGGTCCGCTTGGCACACGAAAGCGGATAAGGCGCGTGGCCTGGACTGTGGTGACCTGGCAATTTTAGGTGACATGATCCCTGACGTCATGATGACGACGTGGCGGCACGTGAGCCCAGTTGTTGCATCCCACAGATTTTACCCGGTTGGTAAACGGAGCGTTTGGCTGGAACAGCTGGTCAAGTGTGAAATGCCGACATTGCCCTTTGCCTTTTTGGGGACAACGAAAGCAGTAGGGACACAGATAGGGGTTGTTTGGAAACAGATAAGAAAAACACAAGTGGACTATGCTGTTATAACGAATGTCGTCGGCGGGGATTGGATAAGTTGAATAATCAGAGATTGTGTGATCGACACGTGGATTCGGCCATATTTGTGGAGACCCCGATTTATTATGGTTTTGGACGTTTTTGTTGCAAAATTCCAACTTCCCCAAACAAAGTCTTCATCAACAAAAAGTTGATGTGCTTGCCTTGCCATCCAGAATATTTATAGCATTGGGTGTCCATTGGATATTAATGTGTCTTCTTTCTAAACAAAACATGATGTCGATTCTTTCGCATTTGTTTAGTTTGGAAAACATCTATAATCCATCCCTTCTCGATGCCCAGGGATATCAGATCAGAGTTCCAATATATGTATCCTAATATCAAATATCGTCATATCTCAAAACTACAAAAAAACAGTAATATAATTTAAAATAAGAATAGTTATGCTATCCTTATATTTTAGTCTATCGGATTACATGAGACTTATGTCATCAAGAATTAATACAAGATTTTTCTACCTGAAATCCTAGTGGAGGTATCAAAATGATTTAATAACACCACACACACCATATGGTTTTAACAAATAATTTGTCGCATGTCTATCCATCCACGATGTTTAGGTAAAGTTAAAAATCGTCGTTACTTACGAGTAGCTTGATAAATTTTATCGGAATATTTTGAAAGTCAAATCGTTAGTTTTCTTTGACATGTATACTCTGTGGAACCTTGTTCAAGAACGAGAACAAGAATGGCATTAAAGAACTAATCTACATTCAAATGGAGGGCAGATTAGGTAATGTAGCGTAGCATTTTGAAAACATAAATCAAAGGCCGAAAGTTTATTGAGATTTCGGATAATGGGCCATGTGCTAGTGTACTGCTCGGAGATGCCTGTAATGACCTTGTGCACATTCGAAGCATATTCCGCATATGCCTTGAACCATTTTGTTTTTATCGATTTCAAAGTGATTAAATATTAATAAGCACCGTCGGCTAATAACAATTAAATAATGGGTTTTTTAATTATATATAAGAAATCTACGCCGAAGTTTATTATCCATTTTACATTGTAATCGCTCTGTCCAACATTGTTAAGGTGTATTTAATTTGAAGGATAATTTAAATTATTGTTTCTGGATTTCCTAACCTTATCACGGGGCTATGTACTTTAGCATTATCCGAAACCGTCTAGAAATAATATTACTTGTTTGTTCGGATTTATCGAAAGCTTTTAATCATATGATTGAATTATATGATATTTGCGCTTAAGCGGGTGACATATCGTCGAGAGTCCTGGTATTCTAATTTTTATATAGAAACATTGGGTTGTATGCGATCGTACCGACTAAAGAAACATTCTCTCTGCTTCTTATTTTGTACTCACTCCGTCCAATTTATTTAAGCTGCATTTTATTTTTTATTTGTCTAAATTATATAGTCTACTCTCTATATTTAAACTTATATTTATATTCTGTTACCAATGTAACCTATTTAATTTACTTATTTGATTATTAAAATTTTCAGTAAATAAGAGTAAAAAAGGACATGTGTAATTAAAGTTAGATTTTAAGATAAAATGAATGGAATGGAGGTAATTTCATTTATATGCCACTACGCCGGTTTAAGCTTCGAGGAAACTCTGCTTTTATTTGATTTGGTCTTATTAGAACTAAAATTATGGGAGTCAACTTATGAGTTGTTCAGATTGATTAAATTCAACTAAATGACAGATTCACTTTATATTAATTCAATACATTGTAATGTAAGTGTGATGAATTTCAAAATGAGATAGAACGATAATGTAATCTGAAATCATGTTCTAATCCTTTATATGAACCGAATAATTAATTGTGATGTAACCGAAATTTTTCTCATTCAATGAGCTGCCACCACGTCAGAGCGTCAGGTCGGGAGGTCAAGAGTTCTGTCATCGAGGAATGAGCTAAGTGAAAGCTGTTGGAGTTGAACTAGGAGGAAACTGCTTGGATGAGCCGCCTGCAACGAGAGATTACTAGGTCTGGACTTCGGCGTAAATAGCTCATGAGCTAGAGAAAAGGGCAAAGTGGTAGTTCATCAATGTCGGACCTATTACCTCGAGGTCATGTAGTTAAGCTGAACGGTGATGATTCGTCACATCTTGAGTTCCGAAGTGACTTTCAAGTATACTCCACACTCCACAACGGGTCTTGGGTACCTATAGAGTGTTATGAGAGGCGTGTTTACTGGAAACAATAGGACCTACTCGAATATCTGTTCGGTTCTCTCTATCTCCACGTGACATGCTCAAGGGTGAAACGATCTCGAGCACTGGTGACCTGGTGATACTAAGACGGAAAGCTAGTAGTGGTACTCGAAGAGGTGTGCTCATGGGTGCTCTCACCTCGGGTCCCGAGGTGGTAAACATTTGTGGCATCAAATTGCATCCAAAACACGCCTACCAACCTAGACACACCATAGAAAAAGATTTATGGGTCGAATTTGGAGTTTCTTGTTCCAAATATTCTGTTGTGAATTGTGTACAAGAACCACGATGGTCTTCTGTTTGATTGTCTTCGGCATTCTTGAGTAGCGCATACACTGAACCAGTAGATGAGAAAGTGAGTTCGTTTGGAATTCATGTCCATCTATATATACATATATAAAAGTGGTCCAACTAACTTGATCAGTTCCCGTCATTGACTTCCAAAAGTTCTTGGTCTACCCTATAACCACTTCAGTTAGTTGGATTGATGACCCCACTGTATTAAGTACTCACATAATCAACCCCTTATTAGGCATTTCTCAAAGTGTAACCATCTAAATAAGCATTAGTGTCAGATCAGTGCTTTTAATATATAATATGATATATTTTGAATTTGTAGGAATTAATATTATAGTTAATTGTTTGAAGAAAAATGTAGTAGAGTGAAACTCAATTGGGCCAAGGATAAGTAACGTGCTTCCTGCACGATTACATTCTTATTCGGTCCCTAGGACAAGAGTCTTGCAACATTGTCTATAAATATATATAATTTTTTTTTCTAGGATGACTAGTTTTAGAAGTTTTACAGAAACCAATAAATAATTTCAAAAGGTTGGGCTTTTAACAAGAAATGGGAAAACTAGGTGTAGATAAAAAAATATGGGCTCTAGAGTCTAGACTATAAAATATAAAACATGCGGATTGTTTGAGTACTTTTTGGACGTTAATTTATTTTCAATATCTGCGATTGACGTTTTATTTTGTTATTTTTTCTAGTAACAGTACAATAGAGGGGATCATTCTTATTTGACTTTTTTCTGTCAAAAATCAAACTGAATTGTTATATATGGTTTGGTTTGTAATATGTTAAAATTGCTGTTTGTCTAACTAAACTCGGTTTTTTACTTCTAGACTGTTTGCAAGAGTGACGGTCCAACTCTTGGATTTCTTCGATGCATATTAATTTTTTACATCGTCAAATGTTATGTACTAATGACAGTTTGACGACCCTTTAGAGTTCTTATTGCAAAGAAATTTTCCTATATATGTATATCATATATTTGA